>JBCJKO010940082.1:0-20063 GCA_039877535.1 Touit batavicus
GATCATTCGTGACCTTAGTTCGCTCGTGATCGATGTTGGGATCAATACCATGCGTGATCGAGCGGCTGGTTTTGGAGAAATAAATCTTGATGTCATGCGTGGCCGCCGCCACAAAGACGGGACGCCCGGCGAAGGTGGGTCCTTGCTGCCACAGGCGGATATGGTGACGAGAGGCAAAAGTATCGTTCAGTTTCTCGAATGTCAGGTCCGGCGTTTTGCCATTCAAAGTGAGCACGGACATCGGCGCTTCGTCATAGCCGGAATCATCAATCAAGGCTTGCGCGGTGTGGAAGGTGGACGCCCGGCCCAGCGGATCGGAAGGAAACCAGCCGGCCGCTTTCAGGGCCGCTTCGATCGGCTGTGTTGCGAAATTTCAAGTAAGGACAGAGAAGTTGCTGCTCGGTCCTACTTAGGCAACTGGGCTAAACAGTTTGCAGAAGAACTTCATCTGTCCGATGACGTCGTTCTTTGTCAGCCATCGAACTCGCCCCTTGTTAATCATGTGCATCGCTTCGATTCCTTGTAGGGTTCTCCAGGCTGTCCGGAACGAACCATAGCCTAGCGCTAATCGTGTCCTTCGTTTCACGAAACGGTGGTCCTGTTCCACTCGATTATTCAAATAGCGACACTGTCGTAGTCGCGTTCGCTTCGGCAGCACTCCTTCCGCTTTGAGCTCTCGAACGGCCACAGGATACGCGGCGTTTTTGTCGACATTGATCACCCGCGGGGAAGGATTACCAGCTGTTTTGAACACTTGGCGGAAGAAGCGTTTCGCCGCTGTAGCGTCGCGTTTTGCCGTGAGAAGAAAATCGATCGTCTGGCCGGTGGAGTCTACCGCCCGATACAGATACCTCATTTGGCCCTTCACCTTTATCTATGTTTCATCCACGCGGTAGCTCTGATTGGTGGGGCGTAGATAAGGTCGGCAGCGCTTGTTGACTTCTGGCGCATACACTTGCACCCAGCGAAATACGCCGCTCGAGTGGATCGTCAATCCCCGTTCCCGAATGAGTTTAGCGACATGCCGATCACTGAGTGGTAGATCCAGATACCAACGAACGCCAGTCAGAATGATGTCTGCTTCGTCATGGCGCCAGTGAAACGGATCATGCGGAGTCATTGGCACCGGTTCTCAGTCTACCGAAACGGATCTATTTGTAATTTCGCAACACAAGCTGCGGGCGTGAGGCATGCTCTGAAAATGTTTTTCTACGGAGCTGGCCACTGTGCGGAAGCGTCCTTCTTCGACCACGTTGGTCTCTTCGTCCAGAATGCAGTAATGACTCCATTTGTCACCGAGATCGATGCCGACCGTGATCTTGTTTCGTGTGGGCTTCCGAGTTTTCTTGGTGACTGTATTTTGAGTTTGCTGGTTCATACTTTAGTCTCCACCAGCCCTTCTCATCACATTTCACGTGCACAACGGCAGGAATAGTAAACACATCGCCGTTACCGGCGACCTATCGTCGGAACGGCGTGTGAGAGCGGTAATTACGCGCCAGATCTGCCCGGCGCAGGCCAATTGTCTTGAATAGGGGATAGGAGATAGAGAGTTTGGAAACTGCCCTTGGAAGAGAATCGATGTAAGAATCTGCCTAGTGAAGAGAAACCAGCACAGCTCGGAAAGGGTTGGGGGCTTACAGCGTCACTGCTCGCAGACGCGTTCTATCATTGACAACTCTCGTACAGCATGCAGCAACGCGCACGGCTTGCGACCCGTCCGGTCTGATGACGGCTGTCGTTGGAATCTCTTCTACGAACACCAGACGTTCGGGCTCTTCGGAATCTCAAGCCTCGTATATGATTGCAAACATATTGAAGGAAAAAACTGCGCTAAAGACTAAGAAAAGCCTCATCAAATTCAAGAACGCCGTACGTGGTGCTCGGAGACCTCGTTTGGCGGTCCGAGAAGCGAGGCGGGAGCTACTACCCGGTGCTTTCACAGACGCAGTGACTTGGCTCCGTGGCTCACTGTTCGATGTACCTTTCTCTCTCAAAACTCCATTTCGGTCGGGTTTCCGTGATCTTGAGCTAGAACCGAGCTATCTAGAACTCGAATTCGAGCTGGAGCTGTCATGGGCAGCTTATGTGATTGCCCAGTTTCCGACCGAACTTCGGGCCTTTAATTCGACTGCACTGGATTTCTCTCGCGCCGTACTGCTGGGCGATGCCGAACATGCATTCGGCTGTCTTGATTCGATCGAAACCTCTTTTGGACCTTCCATATGGCTCATTAAGAATCGTTTGGCCGCGGAGCAGCGTTTTCGTGGTTTCGAAGCTCAAAAGCGATTCCTCCTATTACTCAAAGATTCAGCCGAAGCTGGAGGTCTCGTGCCATTTGTCGCCCATTATGTGAGTATCAGGAATGAAGCCTCAATAAGCCCTAGACCGTTCAAAGCTCTTTATCGCAGGCACAGGGAGGCTCAGTCAGAGCTGCCCCCAGATCTGAGCGCTCATGCTGCCTTCCACATCATGGGCGAGCTGCCGGACTCGGAATCGGAGTGCAGCGTACTGCTCAATCTTGAATCGGATTGTTGCCTAATCGACTACTTTCAATGCTTTAAAACTCTGATTTCACATTATGCGCATAAACGTATGTCAAAGCTGCCGCAGCGGCTAGCCAAGGCGGTACAAGAATGCGCGCGTGCAATAAACGACGTGAATTTTCTAACCTTCCTCTATTGTTCTACGAGCGACACAACACTTCTTGAACAACTGAATCTCACGGCGGTATCAGCGTTTGATGAATTCCTGGCAGGGAACTATGAAGGGGCGGCTATGATCGGAGCTACTTGGCTCGGGCAGGATCCAAATGCCGTTGAAGTTCTAGAACTTGTTGCTCGCGCTCGATCGGCAACCGCGACACCGCGTCTACAGAGCTCCGAGAGGCGCCGACCGCTCGACGACATCCTTGATTGGATGCAGTCTGTAATCGCGAAAGATGCTGATTCGAAGCAAAGTCTATTACAGCTGGAGAAGATAGCTCTCAACTTTCACTCACTCCCGTGGGCTGCGGCTCTTTCTAGTTTCTGCACTAACGAACTGCGCGCCACACCGGAGCTAGAGGCGCTCCACTTCAAAGCGCGGAGCAATCTTCCGTCCGGATACATTCATCCCTTCCATGCCGTCACTTTTTCACGGGAAGTGCAAGTCGGGTATCTGGATGTATGCAAAACCCTCTACGGTGACACCTTGACAATAAATGTGGTCCAGGCATTCATCACGCAAGATGCGCAGATCGCTGCTCAGTTTTCTAAGGTAGAACGATCGCTGCTACAAGCAGAATGGGCAATGATGGGTGACGACTGGAGTACCGCTCTTGATGCCGCCCGCGAGCTATTGAACGAGCCGCTTGCCTATTTTCAGCACAAGGCAGTTCGCTTATATGCATACTGTTTGTTACGGCTAGGTCGAGTGGAGGAGGCCATAACATACATTACAACCGTTTACGTGGCGGAACCTAGATTGTTTCTTATTCTTCCTATCGCGTCGCTCGCGCCCCTCGTCACAGATCAAAACCGCTACGATCTGAGGTCAGACCCCTCCCTGGCCATCTTTTACGACATCTACTCGCGTCATATTGATGACAAGAACGATCATTTGCGGCAGTATGCTTTCGAAGACTTGATATCGGCGTCCGGCGTTTCTCGTCCGCATAAGCTTGCTAGCAGAGTGCCACACCTCGATAAGGCGAAGTTACTTTACTTTCTTCGGTTCCTTTGCATTCCTCACATAATGGACGTCTCACCGGAGTTCGAAAGTTCTAACGACCTGTTAGACGAACGACTCTCAGTGTGCCAAGTACTAGCAGAAATGGACCCCGCTCACATTCTCGACTACCAAAGTGAGATCAAAGATATTACCCGGCGCTTGGTTGTCCAGAGTGGAATCCACCACATCGAACAAACGAAGATTTATGTTGATATCGCCAGTATTCGTCAATTTGTCATGCAGAACATGAGCGAAACATTCACGCGTTATAAGACTTTCGCCTCCTTGGAAACCACGAACAGCTCGATTATTTTGCGACTCAGAGAAGACAAGGGGAGTAAGTCGAGTTCCGCAATTGTAACGCTGCACTTACCGACGAATGAAAAGTTCGACATACTCCGATCTCTCGTTTATGACATTCGCGATCACTTTGTATCCAGCTCCGAGCACGGCCTCGACGGATATCTGAGCGTTCGTATAAGGCACGGCACACTTTCGGGACAGCTCAGATCCGGATTAGAGGCCGCGCATCTCTTAACTCAAAGGGACAGAAAGCTGAGTACTTATAGGCCCAATCACTATTGGGGAGCTAGGGTCCTCGCTCCTGACGAAGACACCAGAGCGTATGTGGCCAACCGGCTTGCAGCTTTCTCAGACTCGTTCGACTCCCTCGTTGAAGAACTCCTATCACAATGGATTCAAGTTCGCAAGCCCGGCAACGATCACGGAATGTTCGACTTCGACATCAGCGATTTCGAAGTTCGTCAATTGTTGTTCCAGATAACTGCAGAAACTACATTCGACCACTTTCTTGATCTTGTAATTACTCATTTGTGGCAGCGCTTAGCTCTCAACTTAGATTACATTCGGGAGCGTCTTAGCGAAGAAGCAAAGCCCAGATTTGATCAACTCTTGGGTACCTTGCAGTTCGACATAGAGGCTCTTGAAGGGGATGCAGACGTCTCTGACCTATCTAATGCCATCGCCACCGCCCGAACTGAGATGCAGAGATTGATAAGGCGGGTGATCGAGTGGTTTCGGTTGCCCGCACAAACGACTGGCAGTCCGTTCAGGCTCGATCTTCCTGTGCAGATCGCTGTTGAAAGTGTACGCAGATTCTACCCTCGTGTCGTGCTTGATCCTGAGATTCAGCCACAAGCCGAGATTGATTTTGGACCCGCGAGGCTTGCTCCATTGGTGGACATCTTTTTCATTCTCTTCGAGAATGTAGCCAAGCACGCCGGGTCGATACCGCGACCAAGGGTCGACGTATCCTTGGCTATCGAAGGTAACGGCGTGATTTCGATATCTGTCAGGAATTCGATTGCGCCACATGTTAAGACGAAGGCAGTCACAAAAAACGTCAAAAGCATTCAAGAAGCGATTGATCGTGGGACGTATCATGCGGCCGTAAATTCAGAAGGCGGTACCGGGCTTGTGAAGATCCATAAGACCTTGACACACGATTTCGGTCGACGTTCACGCGTGCAATTTGGCTTCACTGGTGACGGAGCTGCGTTCGAAGTCCACCTAGAGATACCAATGGAGGCACGCTCATGACCATCTTGTTGATCGAGGACGATGAGAACAAGCTGGCACAGATCGAGCAATTTACGAGGGAACTATTCAAAGACGCAGAAATGGTAATAGCGGGATCATATCGAAGCGGATTGCAGGCTTTGATTAAACAACAGTTCAATCTCATAATAATGGATATGAGTATGCCAACGTACGAGGTCAGTACGCATGAAGAAGGTGGCCGACCGCAGGCTTACGCCGGGCGGGAGCTATTGCGCCAGATGACTAGGCGTGGAATTTGCACCCCGGTCCTCGTGGTAACTCAGTATGATCGTTTTGGCGAGGGAGTCGACTCTAAGTCATTCGAGCAGCTTCACGAGGAATTGCGCGCCGGCCACCCAGAGATCTATCTTGGAATGGTGTATTACAATTCGGCATTAGAAGGTTGGAAGGAGGAGTTCGCCGAGCGTCTGTCTTCCGTTGAGCTGAAAGATCGGGGGCGACAATGAGAGTCCTTGTGGTCGAAGATGACCAAAGAAAGCTTCAGAGGGTTGCATCGTGCCTGTTTCGAAGTGGGTTAAGTGGCGGTGACGTGTCGGACTGTCGAGACGTGACTACGGCTCGAAAGATGCTCCGTTCAGATACCTTTGATCTTGTAATTCTGGACATAGTCTTACCACTCCGAATCGACGTTAGTCCCACGCCGGATGCGGGTTTAATGCTGCTGCGTGACTTGGCAGAGCGAGATCAATATCACATTCCCGCTTATATTCTTGGACTTACTGCGGCTGATGAAGTTCTCACGGAGAGTAGGCATGCATTTGGGCAGCGAAGTTGGACTGTTATCCGCTACAGCGACACCGAGTTAGCCTGGGAGCAGCAACTTCAAGACTACGTATCTCACATCTACGCTGCCCAGAAATTCAACGAGGAGGAGGCGCAAATGTTCCGCAGCGACGTAGCTATTGTCTGTGCTCTAAAAGATGCGGAACTGGAGAGCATCCGTAGGCTGGCGTGGAACTGGACAGGACTGTTATTGTCCAATGACGACACGACGTATTATAAAGCGGAGTCCATGTCGAATGGAAGGAAAGTTGTGGTGTATGCTGCAGCTGCCATGCAAATGGGACTAACCTCTTCAGCAATATTGGCAACCAAGATGATATGTACATTCCGCCCTAGATACTTGATTATGGCCGGGATAGCTGCTGGGATTCGCGGGATGGTCAATTTAGGGGACGTGTTAGTTGCCGAAACGGCGTGGGATTACGGAAGTGGGAAGTATCACGTTGCTGATGGCCAACACAGATTCGCAGCGGCACCGCATCAGCTTCAGCTACAGCCGTCAGTTGGGACGAGAATGCAAGCTCTGGCGGAGGATACCGCAACTCTGAACAGCATCCGCACCGATTGGCCGAGCGACAAGCCAGATACTGTTCTACAAATTCGGATTGGTCCTGTGGCTTCCGGGGCCGCTGTCCTCGCGGATCTGCAGAAAATTCAGGAGGTAACCGCCCAACACAGGAAGGTCATGGGCGTGGACATGGAAACTTATGCTGTTTACGCTGCAGCTGATGGGGCGAAGTCTCCTCGTCCGATAGCGGTTTCCATCAAAGGTGTTTCAGATTTTGCTGATGAGCTAAAGGATGATGCGGCCCGACGATACGCAGCCCATACGAGCGCACAGGTTGTTAAGGCGTTTGTAGAACGGTACGTCTGATTCCAACTGAGCTGCTGCATCGTATGGGCAGCGGAAGCGGGCGGGTCGCTTACCACGAGGCGATCTGAAATCAAATCCTCGCTGCCGGACGGGAAAGAAAACGAGATCTCTGAGCATCATCTTCTCGTTACGAATAGTTGTTTTCTTGACTAAGCGTGACTACCGTCTCACGGTGGACACGCCGATGAATTGGAAATAATGGTTGTCGCGCTGCACTGAAAACTGAGATTTTTGACTTGACCCTATTTTTCTGGCACTTTCATCTGAGACGGCGGATCACTACTTGCACTCAAATCCGAGACGGACTGGAATGGCTGGCAAACGGTCTGCTCGGAGCGAAAGGCACTGAATCCCTCTTTACTGCGCTTAAATCCAAGACAAAACTGCAGGAGAATTTCATTTCAGACTTTCAGGCATGAATCTCAGATTTGACAGCCAGAATCGTTGTATCGAATTCTGAGATGATGTGGCAAACAAAGGAAACAAAATCTCAGAATTAAGTGCAGCGCGACACCCATCGTCAACTCCCAACACTCTCACTTGACACTTGTTTGCCGAAGGAGTGATCGTCTGCTTCACACGGCGCAAAATAGTGTCGGTGCTGGCCGGAAAACCAAGGCGGTGCAACAGGCGAGAGCCCGGTTTCCCGCCCAGCGTGTAACCGACGAAGCGCAGAATCTGACTGTGTCTTCCGGTTTCTCGGGCGCGTGGATCAGCTAAGCCGGGCAGCCATTCAGCGAAGATTTTCTGGGAACACTGGCCGTTACGGCAGCGGAAGCGTCTGGTCTGCCAACGAATGGTGACCGGTTGCCCTTGCCATGGCAAGTCCCGGAGAGTGCGCGTGTAGAAGCTGTGGCGGGAAACCAAGGTGCCGGCACAAGTAGGACAGCGCGGCGGCAGACCGATCCGGACAAAGAGCACCATGCCCTGTTTGGTCTGCTCCACTTCTTCCAGGATGAGCTCATCCGGTGGCGGTAAGGATCGTCGCATCACATCGACAGCTGGGCTCATACCTCTTAGATGTTCAGCCTGCACCGAAAGTGCGAATGAACCTCATAAAGTAGAGCGTGACAGACGCCACAGCTGCCAAACGCTTCTTTCATCGGGTGTTCGAATCGGCCAGCCATCCTGCGCCGCGGGTCATCAATGTCGACAAAAACGCGGCCTATCCTTTAGCTGTTAAGGAATTGAAAGCGGAAGGCGTGCTACCCAAGCGAACGCAACTACGACAATGCCGCTATTTAAATAATCGGGTAGAACAGGATCACCGTTTCGTGAAACGCAGAACTCGACTGGCGATGGGTTATGGCTCCTTCCGAACACCTTAGAAAACGCTACAAGGAATCCAGACAATGCCTGTGATCAACAACGGGCGAGTTCGGTGGCTAGTCAAGAATGATGTAATAACACAAATCCAGTTTTTCCAAAAGCAATTTGCCATAGCGCCTAAACCAGATCCAGTGCCAAGTTCTTTGTCCTCACACAGATTTTCGCAATACAGCCTCCCAAAAGAACTACCAAACTCGCCAACTCTCACATTGCTGGAACATTGACAGCGGCGAGAACGCACGCGACAATTAACAAGCCGCAAACAATCAGTGCGACCAACTGCTGCGATGGTAATCCCAGCGGCATAGGATCCAGGTGAACAAATTCCGGATCATGCCAGAGTGTGTCCGGAAATAAGGGCGCAAACAGCATGCTCACAAAATAGGCTCCCGCGATTGCGGTGGCCAGAAACATGCGAACTTCTGAAAGAGGACCCATACCAAACAGTATCCAAAGCGCAACCAACCCCAATATGATGCCTATCACCATAGTCTGACAGTTGTGAAACTTGGCATGGGGCGGCCATCGCGGGTTGAACAAGTGCTGCTTCGCTGTTACCGGAATTACGGCGTCTACGAGCAAGCCGCCGAAGTTCCAAACGGCGACCAGCGCCACAATCCATTTTGCAATTTGCATAAAAATCTCCTAAATCTGTGTTGAAATATTTCAGTCCAGCACGTGTAAGGTGACCGCCAAGCCGCTTCGATTATCGACTTCACGACTGGGTTGTCACCTTTCGTGTTCAGCAGCCCTGCTAATGATCATGCGCCTGTAGCTTGGACTGGCAAAGAATTTTGGCCCATACGCGCTTTACCAATCTGGACCGACTCCCTGACCACCGCAAAGCCGTACTTGACCATTGCTGCCTCATGCGCCGCCAGAGCGTCGCGTATCGAAGTTTGACCCTCTGCTACTGCCCGCAGATGGCGGCTGAGTAAAGCTCCGTCGCGCATAGCGAGGTTAGCGCCTCGTCCTAGTGTCGGCGTCATCGCATGGACCGCATCCCCGATCATCGTCACATTCGTAGGAACATCCAGTTCAGCAGGAATGCTCGTGTACATGCCAACAATAAAGAAAGATTCGGGATCGCCAGCTTCGACAATGCTGGCCGCACCGGTCGGCCAATCCTTCAACATGTCGATGGCGAGCCGCTGCAAGTCCTTAGACGTCGCGCCCTGTAAGGCTTTGTTGTTTTGGGGAAAGTATTCGTGCCGGCCGCCCACAATGCAAACCAGGTAATTGTCTTGATTCTTCAGGGACACCGTTGGCATGATCCGGTGGGCGGCGTCCTGCGGTTGCATCGGAAACTTCACTGCGCCTAATCCCAAGAAGACCTTGCGTTCATCCGACGCGATGCTAAAGATATCCGTCAAAATCTCCCTTGGCACCAGCTTCCCGGCGGCCTCGTACGGTACTCGTCCGTAGATTGCTTGCACTCCCGCATCCATGGTTTGCAGATAGGGCGCACGCTGCTCGCGCACGGCTGAACGAATTCCGTCCGCGCCGACCAGCACATCGCCATATGTGGTTGTGCCATCGTCAAACCATGCGACAACGCCACCCAGTTTCGATTCATAGCGCGTCAGCCGTTTTCCAAAGTGACAAACATCCTCTAAACCGATTAGGGTAATCTCGCGCAAGGTCGCGCGGTCCACATTGCAGTGCAATTTTTGCGGTGTCACGTATTCCGGCCAATGCTCTTGATCTTGGCCATCATCAGTTAGAATCCGTTCGAGCGACTTCAGGCTAGTGCTGAATATTGTTGTAAAGGGTTCAGTACGCATAGCCGTAGCTTCGAACAAGCGATGCAGTTCCGGTGTGAGAACTTCACGCAAAGCGTTCAGTGCGTCTGCCTCTAGATGCAATCGGTAGCCCTGTGGTCTCTCCCACGGACTCTGATCGCGTTCAAAAATATCTACTTCTATTTGCGCTTTACGAAGCGCCTGCGCTAAACAGAGGCCGCCAAGACCTGCCCCCGCAATGATAACTCTTAATCTGGTCATAGTTGTCCCTTCTCCTTTTCGAGGAAGGGACGCACTGGCGACCTGGATGCCCATTGGGCCTGGCACTTGTACGAACAGAAACCGCTACCCGGACTACCAACCGGGCTGTGACTTTTGCACGTCCACTGCGATAATAGCACCTCAGGGACCACAACAGGCGCAAAACAGACGGCGACACCCACCTACAAGCGGTTCCTTTGCGAAGCTTGGCTCTGGTGATTTGTTAGGGTGAACCTGTGCCGATCACACCCAGCTATCTTTTTCGAAGGTCGCCAGTATCCGGGTGCCGTCATCGTTACGGCTGTGTGTTGGTATCTGCGTTATCCGCTGGCCTACGAGCATGTATTCGGAACTATTGGCCGGGCGTGGACTGACGGTGGATGCTAGTTGGGTGTGGCGCTGGGTGCAAGCTTACGCTCCGGAGATCCATAAACGCTGTCGTCCGTATCTGAAATCCACGAATACAAGTTACCGTGTCGACGAAACTTATAGCAAGGTCAAAGGGCAAGAGAAATATTTGTATCGAGCGGTGGATTCCACCGGACAGACCATCGATTTTCTGTTAACAGCAAAACGGGACAGAGCCGCCGCGAAACGCTTCTTCCGCAAAGTTTTCAGTGATCCTGCCCATTCGATCCCGCGCGTCATCAACGGGGACAAGAACCCTGCCTATCCTATGCGATCAAGACTTTGAAGCGCGACGGCACACTGCCAAATCGCGTGCGACTGCACCCATGTAAATTCTTAAGTAACATACTGGAACAAGATCATCGTTTTGTGAAAAAGCGGGCCTGGCTGGCCAAAGGTTATCAATCGTTTCACGGTGCCTCACGAACCTTAGTAGACATTGAAACCAGGCAGATGATTCGGAAGGGGCGAGTAAAACGAGTGGCCAAGAAAGATGTGAGAGCGGAAGCAAAGTTTGTGGCGAAGCTCTTCGGCCTCGCTGCTTGATAATGGACCTGTCGACCGGTCTCAAGCACCTCTATTTGCTGCCGTTTCAAACTTCGCAATGAAACCGCTATGCGGTTCTGTTGCATCTAAGTTATCAATTAAAAATCTGTTAAGAAGCACCGAGCGGGGAGACGCCCTGGTAACCTCTTTTATGCCATGCTGCCTTGGACAGTACGCTTCTGTCGCCCAGTTGTATCCAGAATCTGAGGGAAGTGGTTGGATAACTAATCAGAAGCAAACTGCCACAGAATCCTATTGATACAGGTCCAAACTATCAAAAGATGCTATTGACTGCAGTTTGCGATAGATTCATTGTGGCTATGCACCTATACAACAACACAATTGCCGGTCGTAGTCTGGAAAGACTGGCAGCCATATCAGATGGGATCTTCGCCGTGGCGATGACGTTGCTGGTACTTGATCTGAAGACTCCTGCGGGGGAGGCGATCCGCTCGAACGTGAGTTTGTTTTACGCCTTGTCAAGAATGTACCCACAATTCCTCAGCTACGTTCTGAGCTTTCTGACGCTCGGCATCTTCTGGATGGGTCAGCAGTCGCAACTGTCACTGATGGAGCGTTCCGATCGAGAATTCTCCTGGTTGCACCTAGGCTTTCTGTGTGCAACTTCCTTTCTTCCCTTTTCGACCAGGCTGTTGAGTGATTTCTTCTTGTTGCGAGCGGCGGTTTTCGTCTACTGGGCGAATTTGTTTGTCCTTGGTATCCTCCTGTACTTCTCCTGGAAGCATGCGGGGCGGCGCGGACTCTTGAAAGCCGAAGCAACGGAGGAGCAGCAGTTAGCCTTAGAACGCCGTATGCTGGTCTCGCAAGCGCTGTATGCGGGTGGGGCTTTACTGTGCTTCGCGGACAATCGGTTAGCGGTCGCGGTCATCATCTTGCTTCAGCTGAACTACGTCTTTGCTCCGCGTGTCCCGTTGTTGTCGAAGGTCTAGGTGACAGAGCTTTTTAGCCGAGCTTGCCGTACGTCGCCGATGTTCCCGCTACCAACCGTGTCGGTAGGCCTTACACGAAGGTTTCTCTCGATCGATCCACCCGTGGCGAAGAAGTGATCAAGCGGCTCGTGAGTACTTTTAATGAGCTCACTGCATTTGCTCGGCCGAAAACTCGCCGTAGTGCTGCAATCTACTAATCTGTTAAGCCAAACCTTGTAGCCAACGCTGGCCGCTCTGCTTCATACTCAATTCGAGATCGCTTCCCTTCGTGGGAAAGACATGGTTCACAGGAAACCCACTCTTGGCAAGCAGGTAAGCTAGTGAGCCGTATTCACGCGGGAAGCGGGCCAGTTCGGTCTGGTCGATCTCAGCCTTCAGTGAGTTGAAAGTGAAATAGCTGAAGTCATAGATGCTTTGACGTTGTACGATCTTCCAAACACCCTCCCGTCGCTCGATCCTGTCGAGGAAGCGGTTGTGTGTCACTGATCCCAGACCAAGGAGGGCATTCTCCCCTATGACCTCCGCGTTGGTCTCGGCCAGCGCCCGATCATGGTGGAACGACACGACGGGAGAGGCAATGAAGTGTTTTGTTTTAAAGTGCGACTCTCCCATCTTCCGCGAGCCCTCGACGAAATCGGTAAACTTGCCATCAAACCACGTGATCGAAATCGTGGCATCGGCGTGAAACAAGCTCCGTAGCTGGTCCCATTGCGCGAGATCCCGATGTATCCATCCTGTCATGAGATCTGCGATCGCCTGGCGAGACTCAAGTGTTTCTAATTTTGTATTCATGAATCCTCTTTGTTGGACTAATTCGTTTGCTGGTGGGAATGGGGAAACTCGGTTTCACCCTTGCGCGCCAAGAATTGATGCACAAAGGCGATAGCCATACTGCCTTCCCCCACGCCTGAAGCGACTCGCTTGATCGAGTCGTGGCGAACATCACCGGCACAGAACATACCAGGGAGATTGGTTTCAAGCAAGTAAGGCTGGCGTCGGCTTGGCCAACTGGAGAAATCGGAAACGTCCCGGCCCGTGCAAACGAAACCGTCATCGTCACGCTGCAGCGTTTTAGGAAGCCAATCCGTATGCGCCACTGCGCCGATGAGGATGAAGAGTGCGTCGGCCTTGCGTTTACAGGGGGCTCCTGCCTTTCTTCTGACTTCCTTTGTCACCGTAGTGATCGACTCCAATTGATCTGTGCCCTCCGCGGCGACAACCCTCACATGGGGTTCTACAACGATGTTCGTCTTGTGCGCTATTTGGTCGATGAGATAACGGGACATTGTCCGTTCTAATCCAGCGCTGCGCACGAGAATGGTGACAGAGTGAGCGTAAGTGGCAAAGAAGACTGCGGCCTGACCGGCAGAGTTGCCACCACCCACAATAAAAACGTCTTTTCCGATAACCGTATGAACCTCAGTCTTCGCCGCCCCGTAGAGCACACCCCGACCGAGGAGCCGATCGATGCCGACCGCCTCCAAAGAACGCCAAACGACTCCTGTGGCGAGGATCACTGTCGCTGCCTCGAATTTGTCCCCGCCGTCGAGCCAGCAGCGATACGCACCGTCTTTCAGCAGTTGAATCTGAGTGACCTCGCGGGTCACAATGATCTCGGCACCGAAGCGACCAGCTTGCCGCAAGGCTCTTTCCCCGAGATCGTCGCCCGAGACCCCATCCGGAAAGCCCAGGTAGTTCTCGATGTTGGTCGAGGTTCCGGCTTGGCCGCCCACAGCATTCCGTTCTACCAAAAGGACACGGAGTCCTTCCGAAGCTCCGTAAAGGCAGGCGGCCAGGCCCGCTGGACCGCCGCCCACGATCACCACATCATAGTCGGCTTTGGTGGGCTGGGTTCCAATGCCAAGAGCCTGTGCGACAGAACGGACTGTGGGGTGTTGCGAAACCCATTCCCTTTCATCGACAAGCACGGCGCACTCCGGCAGGAGTCTGGGCAAGTCCGCAGGAACACGATCGGGATCATGTTCGGAGTCGATCCATTCATAGGAGATCCGGCTCATTGTCAGAAACTGACGAATGTCACGACAGGACCGGTCATAGGACGAGCCAACAATGAGCACGCGCGTGGGATTGGCGTGAGCGAAAAACGAGGCAAGACGTGATAAACGCTCCGTCAACGCGCTCATGATGGCGTCGCGACACTCTGTGTAGTCTCGTATCAGCCTGTGGAAAACTTGCGCGTCAAAACGAGCAACGCGGCACGCCCTATCTGCCTTCAGTACGGCGAATGTGCGCGCGCCGAGAAGAAGGGGGATCTCGCCCATAAAATCTCCGGGATAGTATTTCCCGTAGCTCGTTAATTCGTAATAACGTCCATTGAAGTTTTTGTGCAGACTGAGTTGCCCTTCGAGGAGCACATGAAAGAAAGCCGGCTCGCCCTCACGATTAAGAAAGTCTCCCGCCACGAGGGAAACGTCACCTGCTCTCTGGGCGAGTTGCTGACGCCCGTTTTCGTCCAAGCAGGCAAAAATCCGGATCGGCTCCAGATCACGTGAAGTGATCATGCAGATCTTACTCCTCGCAAACTAGGTCCTTGGTGTGGGATGGAGTAAGTCACCCATGCCGGCGCGGATCAAGTACGCGGCATGAACGCGATCTCCAATTTTATTGATCTCCTCAGCCCCTCCGTCGGTGGGATCGACTGTGACGCGAAAAGGACGCTTGCCATAAGGCATGGCGACCAGCCTGACCACCGCCCGAGCAATATCTGTAGGATCTTGGTTGTCCACTTGGATGGATTCATCGCCGTTCTTCGCCTGTTCGGCCAGATCTTTCGTCGGTCCGTTGGCATACGCGGCCTCTCGCTCTTTGTCTTCGGGATGTCCTGCATTTGGAAAATGGTTCGTTCCCGCTGTATAAACGCCGGGCGACACAATGACGCTTTCGACACCCCAACGCGCTAGTTCCCAAGCGTAGACCGTGGCCATCGTATCCATGGCTGCCTTCGCCGCAAAGTAGGGACCCAGGTAAGGAGGAACGCCACCACGCGTGCTGGTCGACCCGATCCAGATGAGTAACGGTTCTTTGCCTTGGCGCATGTAAGGCAGGGCGGCCCGGTTGAGACGGTGAGTGCCCACAGTGTTTACGTCATAGAGGTGAAGGATCTGCTCCGGCGTAAATGCTTCCAAAGGGCCGAAGGTCATGTGGCCCGCATTGTGCACAAGAACGTCAATCGAGCCTTGTTCTTTGATAATCTGCGCCACCGCGGCGTCCGCGGATGCCTGATCGAGAACGTCCAGCTCAATTGCGCGGATATCGACCTTTTTATCCGCTGAGTACCGCTTCGCCTTCTCCACCTTGTCGGCGTTTCGCGTGGTGGTGGCCTGCATGGAGGCATAGACGGTGTGACCAGCGTCGGCCAGCTGATAAGCCATCATTTCGCCGAATCCACTGGATGTTCCTGTAATTAAAATTGTCTTAGGCATCAGTATCTTTCCTTTTTTCGTTTGTCATGGAATAGTTTTGGGTATGGTGCTATTAATGAGCTTTTCTACGCGAAGCCGCCATTAACACGAATGACCTGGCCGTTGATCCAAGCCGCTGCCGGGCTCGCCAAAAAGGCGACGGCAGGAACGATGTCGCTGACTTCTCCAATGCGATTCAAGGGGACTTGTTTCGCAATCGCGGCAATTAACTCATCCGATTTACCCTTGAGGAACAAGGGCGTGGCCACCGGTCCGGGTGCTACCGCATTGACCGTGATCTGGCGCGGACCGAGTTCGTTCGCGAGCACCTTAGCCAACCCTTCTACTCCCGCTTTCGACGCGATATAGGGACCATATGTCGGCGAGTTCTTGCCGAGCACGCTGCTGGAGAACACGATGAGACGACCACCCTCTACCAGGCGATTGGCGGCTTCACTCATGACGAGGAAACTGCCGCGCAGGTTTACCGCGATCGTTTTGTCGAACAATTCGATGTCGCCTTTGGCAATAGGTGATAGGGGCATAATGCCAGCAACGTGCACCACCACAGCAACCGGCCCGAACGCGGCTTCAGACTCTTCGAAGAGCTTCTTAACATCCTCCTGTTTGCTGACATCCCCAGGGATCGATTTGGCTTTCCCGCCATTCGCTGTGATCTGCTGAACGGCCTCCTCTGCTTTGGCCGAGGAGCCGGAGTAGTGCACGATGACTGGATAGCCATCTCTCCCTAGCTGTTCCGCGATCGATTTTCCAATACCACCAGAAGCTCCCGTAACGATTGCTGTTCCTGACATATTCTCTTTTTGATGAATGGTTGGCGACTTCTCTGTCGCGCCCTACCATTTTGCGCACCCCGCCAGGGAAAATGCACATGCTAACGATGCATACCAGGTATGAATGCTAATCATCGAGGGCTGGCAGATAATCACTGCATGGCCATCCGAATCGGGAAGTTACGTGACGCGGACCTGAACCTTTTGGTTTACTTTGTGGTTCTTGTCGAAGAAAAAAGCGTATCGGGTGCGGCCACGCGCCTGCACCTGACCCAGCCAGCGATGAGCCGCGCCCTGCAACGGCTACGTGACTTATTTGACGACGAGCTACTCGTGCGCGACGAAAAAGGATACAAGACGACGAAGCGAGGAGAAGAGTTGTTAGGGGAATTGGCGATTGTTCTTCCTCAGCTCGACCTCTTAATTTCGGGAAAAACTTTTGATCCTGCGCAGGACGAAACGGTCTTCAACATCCTGGCCGCGGATAGCCTCGCTCACCTGTACTGTCCCCTCTTGGCTGCGAGACATCCGCTGATGCCCAATGTCAACTTCGCCTTTTCGTCTTACAGTGAGGAAAGGTTCGAGCGTCTGGAGACGAACTCCCAGGACCTAGTCATGGATGCAGATTTCAAGACTTTGAATCCAAAGTTGCGAAAAGAGGTGTTGTTCGAAGAAGACTTCGTCTGTGCGGTAGCGCGAACCTCCTCTTACAACTGCGGGATCTCACTCGATCAATACCTCGCGGCCGATCACGTCGCGGTGAGTGTTCTACGTCAGACGCAAGCCATTCCGGATATGACCCTGACGCGGCTCGGCCATCGTCGTCGCTGTGTCTTTTCTGTCCCTTATTTCGAAGTGGCATTACAGATGGTGGGCAACTCACCTCTCATTGCAACCCTGCCCAAGCGTCTCGCCATCGCCTTGCTGAACAGCGAAACGACGCGGCTCGTTGAGGCTCCTGAGGAATTCTCCTCTTTTCGCTATGTGATGGTCTGGCACCGGCGCCAGGATCGAGATCCGCGTCACAGTTGGTTGCGTCAACTCTTTCGGAGCGCGACGAACGAACTGCTCAAAGGAGTAAACAAATCAAACTCCAAGCAGTAGGGGTGCCGGCCTCACTGGGTGCCTATGTATGAGTACAATGCATGAACACTATAAGCTTTTAGCATGTGCCTTTCACGGTCTGAGTGAGTCAGAGAGGGGTGGCTACAAAAAGCGGCGACTCGTTCTCAGAACGGGTGCACCAGTCGCGTTTCTCCCGAGTGTTTGTCATTAGTTTGATCCTTCTCTGCGCCGTTGTATGGAATCCCAGTCGCCTGGAAGCGCAAACAACGGCGCCGCCCGTTACTGCTGAAATCCTTTTCGGTACCGATAGGCTCGACTTGAAAGTGGTCGCGCTCGTTCCGTTCGCGGCCCAGAGCCGCGCTAATTTTCTTTCCGTGACGGTCGCTCAGGGTCAGCGAAGTAATACAACCACGAACTTTGACTTTGTCAACGTCACTAACGTTGGTTATGACCTGTATAAAGGCATCGGAGTCAATGTCGGTATCACCTTAGATCGAAGTGTCGGCTTTAGTCCGACACTAGGACTTCAATACGCATTTTCCCGGCATTCATTCACTCTCCTATGGGATCCAGCGATTCTTCCCAATGGCACTCATGATGTGCAGAATTATGCCCAGATCGATTTTCGTCCGGCCTTGACGCCCAAGTGGAGGCTCTACGAAACACTGCAATTCTTTGACGATTACAACCCGCAAGATGGTGTGGACGAGCGCCGCTTTTTACACGTTCGGAGTGGTCTCCAGTACAAGCGTGTGGGATTTGGGTTCGGCTGTGATTTCGACTGGTACGGCCTGCCGCACCTCTTTCGCACAAACTATGGGCCCGCGATCGGCTACTCCTTTTGAGAAATGGCTGGGCTGTCTACCGATCGCAACAAGAGAGATTACCGAAACCCAATGCTACTTCGAAATAGTTCCCTGTATAGGGCGTTTCAAATAACACAACAGAGGCGAACGTTCCGAATCCCGCTAGCGAGATTCGACCCGGTCAACAGCTTCACCAAGAAAACACAATGCCAAACCAAAAACCAGCACACGTAATCGATACACACCGTCATACGATCGGTCCAAAACTGCGCAAAAAACTCGCCGCGCGAGGTTTATTTGATGAGTCTCAGCCGTTGCCCCAGACCACCAACGAAGACGTTTTTGTGTATCGCGAGTTCATCGACTTAGACTATGCGATGGGATCTGTCAGAACTGGGTTTTCTGATGCTTTGCTACGGTGAGTCAGACGGATGCCTTGCCCTTACTGTCGATCTCGCCAAACCCGAACACTCGCGAAAACCACGGATCTGGGCTATCGAGTTTATCGTTGTCAGAGTTGCTGCCGTCAATTCAATGAACGCACGGGTACGCCCTTCAACTTTCTCGAGATGCCCACTGACATTGTGTTTCAAGTCGTGCTGTTTCGCTTGCTGTTCAAGCTGAGTCTTCGCGATCTGATGCAACTGTTTCTGATTCGTGGCTATGAGCTGAGTTATGAAACCGTGCGGGACTGGGAAGCACGGTTTGCGCCGCTGCTGACCGACCAAGTCCGCCGCCGGCGGCAGGGCCGAGTCGGCCGCTGCTGGCATGTGGACGAGACCTATCTGAAGGTCAGTGGTCGGTGGGTTTACCTATATCGAGCCATTGACAAACAAGGACAACTAATTGATTCCATGTTGAGCGCGAAGCGAGATATGGCGGCCGCTCAGCGTTTCTTCCGCCGGGCGCAAACGCTGGCGGGACGCCGTCCCACACAGGTCACGACCGACGGACACAGCTCCTATCCACGGGCGATTGCCGAAGTGCTCGGGAAGGAGGTGAAGCATCGGTGTAACCGCTACAAAAATAATCGGCTCGAGCAAAACCATCGTGGCATCAAACAGCGTTACTACCCGATGCTGGGGTTTAAAAGCTTTCGCGCTGCCCAACGATTCTGCCGTTGTTACGACGAACTCCGCCACCACTTCCGGACCCGACAATTTCCGAACCAGTTCGTTTCCTCAGCTCAGCGACAACGACAATTTAAAAAGAAGCTGGCTGTCCTGCAAACCACCTTCGTGGCCCATTGATTGTCGAAAGAGAAAGGATGAGCTTCTCACTTTCCCCCCTTCCGTCTCTTCACGCCCTCAAAGGTGAACCCAGTTCTGACAGATCCGCGGCAAGGGCCTGATTGACGCGAACCGGATTTGCCACTATGCGAACGACGAGAAATACCGGAAGGACTGCGACGAGGCGACCGCCGAGAAGCTTCTCGAGGAAACGCGAACGTTCCTTTATGACCGCTCCACGATTGATCGTGACAAATACAAGTACTTAGGCCGCGCGATCTGGGTTTCCGCCGGTGGCGGGGTCTGCGCTCTGGCATTCGCTGCGTATTTCGGGCGACATCCGAAAGCCGCCGAGCCAACCAAGGTGCCCGAGCATGCGCAATCGGCAGTGGCGCCAAGCGCTATTCCTGATTTCGTTCTGCAGCCAAGTAGCGCGAAAGATGCGAAGGGCGCGGCTTTCCTTGTCAATCAAAAGACCGGGGATGTCTGGCAGCTTGAATATCGCAATGGCTTGCCGATTTTGGCGCGCGTGCCTATTGAAAGCAAGTCAGTGAGCATGTCG
>JBCJKO010969604.1:0-18708 GCA_039877535.1 Touit batavicus
GCTTACTGCACACCCATTTCCCTGTAGTACAGTCCGGTGTCCCAGAAGAGGTACTCGGCATCCATGGTGCCGTTCTTCCAGTGGCCTACGGTGCACATGGGAAGCGAGAAGGCCTTACCGGTTGGCTGAATCACGCGTCCATCCGGCCTCTTCATCGGCTTCGTGAACGTACCCTGCATCAGGCCGATCCAGCTGGTCCACTCGCCCACGCCGAGACGTACCGGATGAAATTTGATCCGAGTATCGGGTGCGTAGGAGAAGAAGTACTTCAAACTCTCGATATGCTTCTCGACGCCATCTTCGACATGGCCGTCCGGCCAGTAAACCTTGATGTCGCGTGCATGGGAGACCTTGAACCGATCCCATTGCTGGTTTGAAAAAACATTGAAGTCGAGATCGTCGGCGTTCGCCAGGTTCGCATGGGCGATCTTCTGCGCGGCTTGGTATTGCTCGACAGCCGTTTGCGGTGAGTCCAGCGGCATAGCCACGGGTGGGTCTACTGGTTTGCCGGACTGAGCGCGCAGCACAGCGAAAGCTGAGATCGGCAGGAGCACGGCCATAACGAGCATCGCCTTCGGGCTTTGCACTTTGATCTTTGAGAGCATTTTTATCTCCTCATTTCATTTCTGCCGGTGTTATTAGTTCCGACACTCCTTACCTTACGGGCAATTCGCACGGAGCGCTATTACATGTTTCTGTAGCTCTCTAACGAGGCTTTTCAACCAGCGTATGGATCGCGTTGAGCAGTTCTCGGCCGTCAAATGGCTTGCGAAGAAAATAGGAATGACTGCGTTGGTCGATAGAGGACGATGGCTCCTCCTCGCGGCCCGTGATGAGAATGACAGGAAGACTCGGACGCTGCTCTCGCGCCACTTGCAGCAACTGCCAGCCGCTCATACGCGGCATGCCGATGTCAGAAATGAGGCAGTCGATCTGTTGCGTACACTCCGCCTCCACAAACTGGGCTCCCGAAGCAAACAGAAGCACTTGGTGTCCAGCAGCGGTCAGCAGTTCGTCCAGCGACTCTAATACACGGGAGTCGTCGTCCACTACGGCGACCCGCAATTGATGCCCACTCATTCTTAAGCGTTGTTTACAACCTTCTCATGGTAATGAACAAGCGAAGCTTTTACTATTAGAGGTTTATATAGTGTCACGCGACGGCCGGAAGATCCGAAGCTTTTCTGCCATCCGCACCAGATCCGCGAAAGAATCGGCTTTCATCTTCCGCATGATCTGGCCTCGGTGTACCTGGAGGGTGACCTCACTCACTCCCAGAACCGCAGCCGATTGTTTGTTCAACATGCCATCAGTTACCAGCGGAAATACTTCTTGCTCACGCGGCGTCAGCGTCGAGAAACGTTCTTGCAGACTGGTCAGTTCAGCAGCGACCTGCCGTTGTTGACGATCTTTCGCAAACCCGGCTCGAATCGCGGCAAGTAGGGTTGCTTGGTCTACTGGTTTTGTTAGGAATTCGATGGCGCCCGCCTTCATGGCGCGTACGCTCGACGGAATGTCCGCGTACCCGCTCATAAAGATAATTGGAGGACTATGGGCCTCGGCGAGTTGATGTTGCAAATCAAGGCCGTCAATATCCGGCAGTTTCAAGTCCAGAATCAAACAGGCGGACCGGTCTGATCTTTTGTACTGGAGGTACTCCGAGGCCGATCCAAAAGCGACGTGCTCAATGTCGTGGGAGGTGAGCAGTTCCGAAAGCCCTTCGCGGACTGGCGCTTCATCGTCAACCAGGTAAACTACCTCATCTCCCTTCATTCCGCTGCCTCCGGAGGCAAGGGAAGGGTGAAGGCCATCGTCGTTCCCACGTCCTGGTTCCGGGTTGCCCAGAGATGTCCGCCATGTGCCTGCACAATGGTCCGGCAGATGGACAATCCCATTCCCATCCCGTTTTCCTTGGTCGTGAAGAGAGGATCGAAAATTGACTCAGGGTTCGAAATGCCTGTACCGCGGTCTCGAACCTCGATACGTATGGTGTTTCCCTCATGCTGCCCCGAACAGATTGACAGCACTTTCGAGTGGCCGAGTGTTCCCTCCATTGACTCAATTGCATTGCTGACAAGGTTGATCAAGACCTGCTGCATCTGAACACGATCGGCTAGGGCTACGGGAAGTGCCGGGTCGAGTTCCGTTGCAGTAGCGACAGCGTTTTTTGAGATCTCCTCGGACATCAGATGGAGCACCTCGTGGATCACGCCGTTCAAGTCCAACAGAGTCTTGGCAGGAGCGGACTGCTTAAACAGCCGTCTAATCCGGCTTACCACCTCGGCGGCCGATTTGCCGTCTCGGACGACTCTCTCTGCCGTCAGTCGTGCTCTTTCGATGTTCGGAAGGCTCTTCGAGAGCCAGGTCTGGCAGGCCTCGCCGTTCGCCACGACAGCGGCCAACGGCTGATTAATTTCATGCGCGATAGAAGCCGATAGCTCCGCCACCGTTCCCAGTTGCATAGCTCGCGAGAGTTTCGACCGGGTTTGCTGAAGCTCCTCGGCGATCTTCCGGCTATCGTCGATATCGAAAAGCAGGCCGTACCAGCTCAATATTTGGCCCTCTTTATTGCGTAAGGGATCACCCCTTACATCGAACCAACGATATACACCATCCAGGCGGCGAAGACGAAAAAAAGTTCGGTAGGGGATGCCGGTTTCTAAGGCTTTTTGAAAGACGCGGCGGGTTTCGTCGACATCGTCGGGATGAAGACCCCTCAGCCATCCCGAGCCCGCGTAATCCTCCAGCGACCCACCCGTGTAATTCAGTAAGCGCTGATTGCTATATTCATTCTCTCCGTCAGACGAGGTGCGCCACACGAAAGCGGGGATGGTCTCAATGAGTAGACGCAAATTTCGCTCACTTGTCACAAGTGCCTCTTCTGCCTTTTTGCTGTCGTCAATGTCGAAAAGCACCCCATACCAGCTCAGCACCTGGCCGTTCTGATTGCGTAAGGGATCGCCCCGCACGTCAAACCAACGATATACGCCATCCGCACGTCGAAAGCGGAATACGGTTCGATAGGGGGTTCCGGTTTCTAAAGCTTCTTGCCAAACGCGGCGCGTTTCCTCGACATCGTCGGGATGAAGAGGATTCAGCCATCCCAAGCCCGCGTAGTCCTTCAACGATCCACCCGTGTAATCCAATAAACGCTGATTGACATATTCATTCTGGCCGCAAGGCGAAGTTCGCCATACTAAAGCGGGGATCGCCTCGGTCATCAAGCGCAGGTTTTGCTCGCTTATCGTAAGATCATCTTCCGCTGTTTTGCGGTCGTCAATATCGAAATACAGAACATACCAGCAGACGACTTGGTTATGTTCGTCAAAGCGGGGTTGGGCACGCCTCTCGAACCATCGGTAAGTGCCATCCCACCGGCGCAGGCGGCCGGAGACCACCATGGCCTCCTGCGTCCGTAAGCAACGTAACCACTCACTCACAATATGTTCCCGATCGTCGGGATGGACAACCTCGGCCAGATCCCAGCCGCGGCTGTTGGGAGGCTTTTCGTGAGATTCAGGCCGTGCTCCGAAATATTCTATGGCCTGCCGATTGCGATAGATAAGCTTTCCTTTGCGGGTGTAAACCACCATCATTCCGGGGATGCTCTCCAGAACAAGGTCCAGGTTGCCCTTCCGCAACAGGCGCCGAGAGTAGAACTGCCCGAAGAGATAGGAGACGGCCACGCCGGCGAGCAAGCCTGCAGATAAAAGCATGATGCTACAAGCCACCGGTTGATCGGATAGAACAAAGCTGATCGACCGCATGTCTTTGCCCCTCCTTGTGCCATCGCTTAGCTCACCGGAAAATGCTAAGCCTTGAGGCAATCATAGCGGACGTGGATTAAATCTTGTTTAAACTTGGCAGGCTATCTCTGCTTCGAATGGGGCCAAGAGCACAACAGATTTCGCTCCTATAGAAACCTGTAATTGCGTCTCCCTCTGCCAATTGATACTTTCAATTCGAGGACAACCAACCGGTGGATAGGACCGACTTGAACGCCACTTCGGGACGCAAAGAAGTGAAGATGTTCGAAAGCTTGTTGCAGACAACCATCAGGCAAGCGTTCACGGCGTTGATCTTATTTTTAGGTAATGGAAGGTGGGCTGAGGAAGCGTTGCTTCAAGCACTACAAACTTCGGACCCCATCGGAGAAGAGCCAGCGTCTTTCGCGATCAGGGCCATCGAACTGGCGATCAGGATGTCGGAGAACAACGTGTTCGCATGGGAAGAACAGGAAGAAACGAGTTTGGAACTTCCGCCTGAATTGCAACGAATCTTTGAGATGTCCGCCAACTTGCGGCACTGTTTCGTGTTACGCGTATTGCTCGGGGTAGGTGCCGGTCCATGCGCTGCGATACTCGGCCGGCCAATCAATGCGGTCCATGAATCCACCTCTGCCGCCCTCTTGTCTTTAGCTGACCTCGAACCGAACATAACAGGAGGACCTATGAAGTTTCAAACTGAGTCACCATGACAACGCGCTGTGAAACGGCCCTCGATACCGAAAAAATACAAAACGAAATTACAGGAGATTACAGTGTCAGATAAAAAATCAGTCGTCTTAGTGCATGGCGGTTTTGTCGATGGAGCAGGGTGGGAAGGGGTATACACGCAGCTCAAGAAAGATAACTTTGAGGTCATCGTTGTGCAAAATCCTACAATTACCCTTAATGATGACGTAGCGGTAACAAAACGCGCGATTGCGGCCGCGAAGCATGACGTCGTGCTGGTGGGGCATTCCTATGGGGGTGCGATCATTACCGAAGCGGGTAACGATCCCAAAGTCAAGTCGCTCGTTTATATCACCGCCTTCGCTTTGGACAACGGAGAGTCTGTCGGCAGCTTACTGGCCGACCCCGCCCCAGGCGACCCGGTACCACCGATTCTACCGCCTGTAGATGGTTTCCTCTTTCTTGACTCCACCAAATTTGCCGAAGCTTTCGCAGGCGATGTCGAACGCACGAAGGCAGACTTTATGGGAGCCTCGCAAGTGCCTTGGGGCCTCGAAGCATTGAATGGGTCCGTCACAAAAGCAGCATGGCATTCTAAGCCTAGCTTTTACCTGCTGGTAACCGAAGACAAGATGATCCCTCCCGTAGCGCAGCGCCAGATGGCCACCCGCGCGAACGCGAAGATCACGGAGGTTCCCGGGAGCCACGCGATCTATGTTTCTAATCCCTCCGCCGTGGCGGAGATTATTCGTCAAGCTGCTGCGGAGACCAGGGGTCAGGCTGCCTAGCAAGCCTAAACCGTCGCCAAGTCACATCTCTTCAAATTTGTGGTTTGGCGACTCTCAAACAGAGGTTCTGATGAATAACATGGGCAACCCGCTTCCGGCAGAGACAAGTTTCGGTATTCACCCGTCCGGTTTTCATCTGCCCGCCACCACTCGGATCGGGTGCGTGCGGCTGGCCGTATCGGATCTGTCAAAGTCGGTCCAATTTTATTCAGAGGTGATTGGATTGGCCGTGCTGGACCGGGCCGGTGATCTCGCGAAGCTGGGAGCTCACAATTCCCAATTCGTTCTCTTAGAGTTGGAAGAATTGCCCGGTATTCACCCGATCGGTCACCGGACGCGCCTGGGGCTGTATCATACCGCATTTCTCTTACCCAGCCGATCCGACCTCAGCAGCTTTGTGCAGCATCTGCGCCGCGAGCAAATTCCCTTCGGGGCGGGAGACCATCTCTACAGCGAAGCAATCTACCTGCAAGATCCCGATGGGCTCACTGTAGAAGTCTACGCCGACCGGCCGCGCTCCGCGTGGATCGTGGAGAGGGGCGAATTAATCACAGCCGTCGATCCTGTTCGTTGGGAAACGTTTCCTCCCGTGGCTCCCGAGAGCTGGCAAGGCGCGCCGGCCGGTACGACGATGGGACATGTGCATTTCTACGTCGGTGACCTGGCGCAGGCTAAACAGTTTTACCATGCCGGGTTAGGGCTCGACATTACGACGTGGCATTATCCGGGCGCCCTCTTTACAGCAGCGGGAGGCTACCACCATCATGTAGGCCTGAACGTTTGGGCCGCCCAGGCGCCGCGCGCTTCCTCAATAGACTCTCGTTTGCTGTTTTGGGAGATGGTGCTTCCCCATGCAGGTGAGGTTCAGCGTGCTCGTAATAGCTTGGCTCAGGTCGGTTACCTGCCTGTCGAAGATGGGCTAGGGACGCGTTTCACCGACCCCTGGGGCATCACGGTGATACTGACGGTTGAAGAGGTCGAAAGTCATGGATTTCTCTAGTGTTTCCCGTGTCTCGGTTGCTGATAGCTCGGAGGAATAGAACGTGGGTTTGTCAGCAAGCGTTGCGAACCAAGATCTGCGAGTTCCCCAGATGGGGAACGAGATACAGTGCTCCCAGCACAGTGTCGCTATTGTTGCTTTCCTGGGGAAGCTGCCTCCTCCGTCACACTCACCGAGTTAGGGTGAGAAGAAAGTCAGACCAGCTGGGCGCCCGAACGAAATGCGGCGGATAGTCAAGTGTTTGTCAATCAAACGGGAGAGCGGGATCGATTTGACGCTTCCCGCATCTAAAGACTTATGACAGTTCGATCCCCCTGGTGGCCTTTGCCGTCGCACGCGCCGGGGCGCCCCCACCCCTCCCAATTTTCTTTTCCGAAGGTCGCCACGGTGCAGCTCTTGTATAGCCATCGCCTGAGGGATCCACGATCAGAAGCCGTTTGGCTGCCTGCGTGGCGTATACCTTTGAGCGCGCGGCTCGCCCACCCCGGCGAGTGGCAAGCGATCCTGGAGAAATCGGCTTGAACGAACCCTGCCGGTATTGGTACAAAACGAATCATCGGAAAACAGCGATACCGGTAAAGGGATCTATCACTTGACCGGATGTCAATTTTCTCTGCTCTGCCCATCACTTACCACACTAGAAACAACACGCCCCTTTGTTTTCCGTGTTGTGGGCGTGTGATCGACCAATCGGTAGTTACGTCTGACGGACCCGTCACGAAGCAGTGGTTTGCAAAGTAAAGACTCCGTTTGCCAAGCCATGCCTCGGCCGCTGTTCCTGATTCCGTGTACTACTCCTGCCTCCGGCTGGTCAGTTCTCGGCTAACGCCTGCAGCGGTGAGATCCGGGCCGCTCGACGGGCCGGCAGCAAGCAAGCGACCAACGAGGGATCAGCTCAAGAAAGGGAAATCTACGTACGCTAGTGATCTGGACGCGTTGCATCTAAGCGAGTTGCAGTGACCTTGCCGCCTGCACTGTCCGGAAAACGGTCCTTTTCCGGATAATCAACATCAGAGTTACACCGGTCAGTTTTCGACCGTAAAACTATCTGAAAACTCGTCTTAAAAACAAGGTCGCGAAAACGGGTAGCTTATTTCCACCGCGACAGTGCGCTTAACGTACGTAAATTTCCCTTTCTTGAGGTGTCCCCAAGTGCTCGGGAAAAAGGTGAAGCATCGGTGTAGCCGCTACCAAAATAATCGGCTCCAGCAAAACCATCGCGGCCTCAAACAGCGTACTTATCCGATGCTGAGCTTTAAAAGCCGACCATCGGTAAAACGATTCTGTCGTTGCTTCGATGAACTCCACCACTACTTCGGGTCGCGGCGACGTCCGAATCAGTTCAACCCCCTCCCTCCAAAGGCGACAGCAATGCAAAAGGAAGTTAACTGTCCTGCAAACCATCTTTATCACCTCTGAATCACCGAAACGGAATGGACAAGTCTCTGACTTTTTCGATTTTCGAAGCAAAAACGTAACTGAGTTCTGACAGATCCAAGCTGAGGAAGAGCCTGAAAGAAACTTATTGTGTATGTCTCATTTTCAGATTAAACTTTTTTGATCCACAAGCTTCCCCCACTATTTTTCGCAAAAAGTGGTGTTCTCGTTCGAATCTCCTCAGTGAACTTTCGAAAAGCGAAATCATTGAAGAAGACGATTTCGAAGTTAGGATTAAATTGAAGAAAAGCTCTGATTAGGTAAGCCTCATTCCACGATCGATTTTCATCGATGATCCACTCTGGCGGGTATTCGAAGGGAAAGAAGATGTCATGTATATGAATGAGAACTCCTGGCTCCAAAAGAGGAAAGGCATCAAAGATCAAAAAATTAATGTCACTGGCTGTCTTGGAGACATGTGTTGAGTCTATAAATAAGATATCTCCTTTTCTCAGCTGGCGAAAATGATCCAGCGGTACTGCTTGAACCGTACTCCTCATAATCTGGTTCAAATAGCGCGAATTGGTAGGAATAATACTCAGTAATCTCTCCGGAAAGGGATCGATAAACGTGAGTTGAATTTGTCCGCCTAACAATTTTTCGTTCACGTCAATCATCGCTGCGGAAGAGAAACCGGAACCAACCTCAATCATGCGCTCTGGGTGTACTGTCAACATGATCAAAGCAAGCACGATGGCATCGCCGTAGCTAAAAAACGGATTGTTGTAGTAATACAAGGAAGACCGTTGTTTCTGTTCTGGAAAGGGCAAACGGTCGTAGTGTTCAGACAAGCTCCGAAAAAAATCGATCATCTTTTCTTGATCGATCCTGATTCCTGATTGCACGGGCAACTCCGCTGTACCAAATTGTTTCAACTGGGCAATTACGTTTGGATCATGGGAATCAACCAATGGTGAGTAGTAATGAAGGGCTGGGTTGCAACTGTTCGTTTTCAGATGGGTAGATTCAACCATCTCAAGCGGTGAATCGCCCATCAACATCTTCAAACGTTTATCCAACTCACGATTGTGTCTGGCAAGCCAAGTCGCATCAGCCCTGTCGAGCACTTTACTCATAAGCTTCATGCCGGCTTCTTTTGAAAAATGTTCTTCTACGAACTGATAAGCTGTGGCTTGAACTGAATACCAGAGCACCTTGTCAAAATAAAGGAGCGCGACTGCCTCTGAAAACGCCTCGTCATTTTCAGCCACTAGTGTTTGACAGCCAGAGACAACGCCAATTCCTTCTGCGGCTACGGCAGAGATGACCGTTGGTGTTCCGTAGGATAAACTCTGAATGACTTTTCCTTTGATCCCAGCGCCGTAACGTAAAGGCGCTACGAAGACTCGGGCCCTTTCAAAATAAGGCTGCAGATCTGATACGTAACCTGTTACGACAACACGGGGCCCACTTAATTTTCTGATCTCACTAGGAGGATCAGGTCCAATTATGATGAATCGGGCCTGATCAGGCAACCGAGGCGCTAAACGGGGCCAAATCACATTGACAAAATGTTTTACCGCATCTACGTTGGGTGGGTGCCGGAATCCTCCCAGGAACATAACATCAAAGCGCTCTTCAAAAGCAATGCTAGTTCTGTGCAGTTCAGATAGGTAGCGAAATTCTACCAAGTTTGTTGAGGGGAGGTACTTTCGAATGACCTCCGCTTCATCAGCGGTGTGCACAATAGTGCAGTCTGCTTGGGCCACTAACTCGAGTTCGGCTGCACGGGTAACAGCGGCCGCAATCTTTTTACTCCTGTTATCAAAGAGTTCTGCCTCACGCTCCTGACGCAAGAAGTGAAGATCGACATTGTGGAAAATGAGTCGAGCAGACGGCAAACGCTCACGAAGTTTGGAATACAAAGAACTAAGAACATCGTGACGGTACGCAAAGATCACGTCAAAGCTGTCCTGAAAATTGAGAACATCCTCGATCTCTCGAAAATGCGGCTTATAGAGGCATTCGATACCTCGCCTTTGTAGCTCTGTTGTATAAGTTTGATCGTAGAGATAATTATGTTCAGGAACGAACGTAATTTGATAACCCAGCTCCTGCAGTATGGTCATCATGCGGAACGTTATAAAAGACCCTGAATCCCGATCAGGAGTGGGCGTTGTGGCGTCCAGGACTAAAACTCGATCTCGAACCGTTCGGTTGGCGGCTTTGTCAGGGTCTTGCCCATGGACTCCATGGTCGGCCAAAGCATCCTGCCAACGCTCGGCAAACTTTCGCATGTTTAAAGGTTGATAGCGTTTCACTCCTTTATGAATGTGTCGTCCGTTCGATTTTCCTTCGAAGTGAATGACGCGTGACAGTGGTTGTAGCCACACCTCATAACCTGCGCTTCTCAGCTTGAACGCTAAGTCAGCATCCTCACAGTAAGCGGGGCAGAAGAGGACATCGAACCCACCCATCTGATGCCAAACGTCTGACCGGACGGCAATAGACGCGGCTGAAATATAATCGACTTGTCTTGCGAAGCAGTATTTAGGGTGTAACGGGTCCTCTCCACGACCATAGTTCCATGCGCTTCCATCGGACCAGTAGATCCCGCCCGCTTCTTGGAGTGTTCCATCGGAATTGCATAAGCTGCTACCAATAAGACCGGCCCTGGGATAGAGCTGAAAGCCGTTCACTAACTCATCAAGCCAGCCTTGGACTACTCGTGTGTCACTATTTAAAAAAACTAAGATGCGACCATGAGCGAACTTTGCCGCATCGTTGCAATTATTGATAAATCCGCCATTCTTGTTTCGTCGTATGTATCTGATCCATGGAATAGCCTCCAGAAAGGCAAACTCTTCACAGGCAGAGGCATCGTCGGCTAGAATAATCTCGACTTTCGAACAGCTATGCTGGTGGCTCAGAGAATCCAAGCAACTGAGAACAAACGGAAGCTGACCAAAAGCTGGAATAATGATAGAAACGTCAGAATGCATCCGATCAATTGCTAGATTCGGCGTTCGACAAACTAGGTCCGCGATCGCATCCAGTACGTAGGCGGACTGGCCACTATTAGCCTCTCCGTCAAACTGGAAGCGTTTGAAGTAAGTCTCTCCTGCTTTCATTTCGAACTGTAACGGATTGTTGATTGAGCGACGGCTTACGAGCGTATCTTCCAGGCCCAGCATGGAGGCTACTTCCGCAAATTCTAGTAAGTGTTTCCACTTCGATGGGGATACGTCATCCTGCGGGTGTGTATGTTCGAGATCAGTAAAGGCTGGCGAGGGACAAACAACAGAGGCAAATCCGCTGATGAGATAATGAAGAACAGGATCAACAGCAGCATCTCTCACGGTGGGACACTGCCGAAGATAGTAGTCGGAGTCAAAAAGTCCACTCTGCTTAATCAGATGTAGTAATTCTGTGATCTCCGAACGATCGAGGCCGTTATGAAGCCTTTGCGGGCCTTCTGTTCGACCCGTCTCGATAAAGTGCAAAAGGGGATCAACGCCAGCTCTTTTAACGTCAGGACGAGCAGCCCAGTAAATGGCCGGATCAAAGTCAGCGGATGGCTTGCGTTGCTCCAGACGCCCGACCGTCATGTAGTGCTCAAAAGGGTCCACACCCGAAGATGCAACGTCCAGATAAAGAGTGCGATAGTATTCAGGGTCAAACAAACCAGAATCTGAGATCTTGACTGCCGTTGATTTAACCAGGACTTTTTGTGGTGTTTTACAACGCCTACCTTCCTGCCGCCCATACGAAATGTAGTGGACGAAAGGATCCAACCCAGTAGGAGAAACGTCGGGGTACGCTTCTACATAGAGGGTGGGATCAAACTCATTCGAAGGCGATCTCGCCTCGAATCTTCCTCTATTTAGATAATGCTGTAACGGATTAACCCCAGCCCGCCGAACGTCAGGATACTTTTGCAAGTAATAAGAGGGATCAAAGAGACCAGACTGCCTAATGAGTTGCCGATCAAGCCATCGTGTTCTCCAACGGTTGAAGAATCCTTTAAAGCTGACCACGCTCATTTCCTGCTGGGCCCGTGGACGGGTGCTTACCGCTCGCTTTGGCTATCTGTCGTGCATATTTGTCCAACAGTGCTCGTAATGAATGAATGGTTCTAGCTTGCTCTGCCACATTCACTTTTAACAATTGAATTTCAGTATCCCGGGCCGTTAGCAACTCTGCCAGAGATCCTGAAGTTCCCACTTCAGAGTCTCGATCAGCTAAGGCCGCTTTGAGAGCTTGAATCTCTTGGTCGCGATCGGCAATGCCCCCGGTGAGTGAAGCCATCGCATTTGTAGGATAGTCACCGGTATAAAACGACTCACCCGGAACAGGAAAACTATCGTCAGACGCAATCGCAATGGAGAAGGGATGAACTACTTCATCTCCGTTTCTCCACTGTAGTACCCCGGTTTGAGGGTCGACCGATACGATGGTTCTTGGGGCCGCCAAGCCGGATAAAGGTGTAATGGTCGAACCTAATAGCGTCGACTGTGAAAACAAGGCGTAAGTGCGAAAATGCCGAGACATCTCGGTCATAAATTCGAGTTGGCTTAATTCTCGTTTATGAAATAGATTCAAATCACTCCGCTCGGTGTTATAAACGTCACGATTCGGCGAAGAAACGATTAGCACTCCCGTATTTTTTAAAACACGTTTAATCTCCGACCAAAACGATTCGTGATCGGAAAGATGTTCCAACGTTTCAAAGCTGATAACGACGTCAACAGACTCGCTTTGTACTGGAACGGCAGAAGCATGGCCCACTCTGAAAGACAAATTCAGGCGTTTGTATCTGTTGCGTGCTTGCTGTATCACGGCATCGTCAATGTCAATGCCGATTACGCTTCCCGCAACGTGTGCCAACAGGTCGCAGCCGTACCCTTCTCCACAACCAATATCAACAATGGCTTGGCCCATCGCAAAAGGAAGGGCAAAAGCATATCGATGCATATGCTGCAATTCAATCGATCCATCGGCATAACCGGGCAGGAAGCGTTCGCCTGTGAATTCTTGGCGATCTTGTGGTGTTCCCCTTGATATCTCAGGCCGTTTTTTCCGAATTTCGTCTATCAGAACTGGCTTCATATCTGACTTGAATTCAAAATGATCTCAGCCATAAGGTAGTTTCTAACATGGCAGTAGGATTATGAACAGATTATAGTTGCCGCTCAACTCATGCACTATAAAATTCTCTCAACGAAATCAGCAGTTGCATAACCACATCAAACTCCTATAAGTCAGAGTTTTAATCTTACTCTGGGACGGTAGTCAGCCGAGATGACTTGAATTTTCTAACATCATTTCGGAAACGTAGATCGGGCAGAGAATTGTTTGTCATCACTGGTGTATGAACACGAATTGCTAGTGGCGTTTGCGAATTGGGGATCACCCTTCTACGCCAGGGAGTGACCGCTAGGATCACTTCCCCCATGCAATTTTGGACCAGTTAGAAGAGGAGGCTTTGCTTCAAATTGCAAGTGCCGCCACATGTTTACTGCATTAAGGCACTCCTTGCAGATGAGCAATGGCAGTGGCGAGCGTGTTTGCAGCAGTGATCGAATTGTTCTTGGGATAAGTCACATCTTGCAAATAGAAGATCATGCCATCTGTAACCCACGCGCCAGTCATCATGGAACCAGTGGGATAGTTTATCGTGAAGAGCGCGCCGTCAGGACTTCCGACCCGTACCTCAATGTACTGAACGGTACTTGGACAGGACCAACTGATTGTCGCGGTTCCCAATCCACCGGAAGCGGGAACGGGGTTCGGCGTAACAGTAAAGGTGACACCATCTGTTACAGCCGGCGTCGCTGATGAGGAATTTAAGCTGCTACTTCCGTTTACACCGGATGGGAAAAAGCCTCCTGAGGTTACGCTGGCGCTATCGCCGAAAGCAAGGTATAGAACCTGTCCTGGCGTGCGTACTGCCGTAATGGCGTTACTGTTTGTGGAGAAGTATTGCGCTCCCGTGGGCGGCGGAACTACGTCGACACTGTCAAGAGCTGTAATTCCCGTTACGCCATACTGATTGATCAGGGCCCGGATAAAACCTACATGCTCCGCCTCTGTGGCTAAAATCCTAGCAGCGTAGCCTAAGACGGTTTTATTAGCAATCAGACCCGCCGCTCCCCCGTAAGCGGTGACACCGATTTCTTCAAAAGCACGAGCTAAAACCAAAAACTGTGTTTCTGTTGAAAACAGGGTCGCCCCCAAAGCATTTAAATTAATGGCGGGTTTGGCAATGGGCGTTCCGCCGAGAGACGAAATGGTGTTCTGCAGTAGTGAAACGTGGAATCGCTCGTCCGCAGCGAGTTCCAAAGCCGCGCGGCGGATCGTACTATTGGTAGAACTAAAGGGGACCTGGGCTCCGCCTGTGGTCGCTCCCGCCGTTCCTGAACCGGAGATTGACACTCCGAAATTGTTGATTGTCATGCCGGTTGTAGCAACCGTGTAGAACTCAGCCTCGAGATACTCAAGATTCAAGGCAAAATTTAATATGTCTATGTCAGTCGGGCCCGCTGTCTGGCCTTCGGCCCGCTGAGTGGATGCCACGATGCTAGCGGCGGCGCTCGCCAGACCTAAGTTTCTAATAAAGGTCCGTCGATTGCCTTCAGGAATGGCTAATTCGCTAGGAAGTCCGTCCATCATTTCCCCCCTGATTTGCGATTTCAGCTGTACAAGCCTGAAATAACAGAAAAGCTTTATAGAAAAGCTTCCAGACTCAGTCTACATTGTTTTCTCAATAATCGAAAGCACAAATGTCGGCTTATATGCGCCATCAGCATCTTATAAAACTCTGATTTGTTTTTATCTCTGCCGCCATTTTAGTAAGTTGATTGCTTATCCAGTATTCAGCAAAGCTTTTGCAAAAACCTCTCAAATGACTACTAAAGTCTGTGAGCTCACCTCAAATGCTGATACATTTATTTTCATGGGTGTGCCTTTAATCGCATTCTTTGCTTTGCTCTTAAGCTTTTATGGTGAGAAATACCTACCGAGAAGTCCTGAGCAGAGTAGCCAGGTTTTAGGCGCAACGGTGAGTGACAATCAGATTAATACTGGATTGAAAGAGGTTCTCTCGTTGTCTACCATGAATGCCGTCACCAGAACGGGAATAGAGAACGGTTTCTGGGGTAACGACAGCATTAAAATTCCTCTGCCTGAACCACTACTGACCTCTGAAAAGGGTTTGAAGTTGATGGGACAAGGTTTAAATATCGACAAGTTTGAACTCTCCATGAATCGTGTCGCTGAGGCTGTAGCGCCGGCGGCTACCCCGATCTTCAACCAAGCGATAGTGGAAAAGAGTTTTTCAGATGTTCGTGTCGTCTTAAATGGTGGATCAACGGCCATCACTGATGACTTGAGGCGCTCTGCTTACCAAATGATGGTAAAAGCCTTACGTCCTGCGGTGATATCCGCGATGGATAAAACGGATATACAGAGGCAATTTGATTCGTTGGCTAAACAATATACGGGTTTAACGCTAGGCGAGAAGTGCCAGCTTGATTTAACTGACTATCTCACTCGCAGCATCCTTTCTGGACTGTTCATTATCACTGGCCAGGAAGAAGCGAATATTCGGGCTAATCCGCAATCACAGAATCAACGAGTAAGCATAGTTTTTGCTTTGCCATAAATCACAGCGAGTTGTTCCGGAAATTGTGCTCTGAGCCGGTATGCGCTGAATTTCTATTTAAATTGTTTTTGTCAACCATTGAGAAGAACTACAAGAAGCGGCCCTTGTCGGCAGGACTGTTTGGTTCATCTCCCAAGACGCTTGTCACGTACTAGTTAAATCGCGGACAGGCTTTCACCTGTTTTCAACAACTTTCCTCGATTTTAATCAATTTGTCATGCTACTCAAATCACGGAAATTGACTGGAGTGCACCCTTCGGTTGAGACAGCAGAATCAAGGACAGGTTACCATTGACTGCTGTTGTATAGACAGCAGCGGAATAAAAAGAAAAACTATGGCTAGCCGGGGAAGCGGAGTTGGGCTCTGCAGGAGTGCAACCCAACCAGGAATACCCGGTCGAAGACTCATCGAAACGAGGGTCACCGCGAGGACTGGACGTCGACTTCGGTCCTTGCGTTTTTACCTCGGATTGATAGATCATCCTATGCCTGCGAAAACTCATGCCTCAGTCTTCCTATGGCTTGTTGTGAGAGAACTCTCATAAGCGGCGGGCGAACGATAGCCAAGCGCCGAGTGCAATCGCTCCTGATTGTAAACACGTTCGAGAAAGTCCTGTATATGCGCCAGGGCGTCCGGGCGATCGCGGTATTGGTGCAAATAAACCTCTTCCCCTTTCAAGGTGCGCATGAAGCTTTCCGCTAGAGCATTGTCATACGGGTTCCCGCGACGGCTCATGCTGATTTGAAAACCATGAGCTTTCAATAAGCTGACGTACTCTTTCGCACAATATTGGACGCCGCGATCCGAATGATGCACGACCGAGGGGGAGACCGCACGTTCGGCCAAGGCCTGCTGCAGCGCTTTGACGGTCAGGGTGGCCGCGAGCGTTTCTTCCAGAGCCCAGCCAATCACACGGCGGGAGTACGCATCTAAAACGACAGCTAAATAGAGAAATGATTCGCGTAGCCGGATGTAGGTGATATCGGCGACCCAGAGCTGGTTGACAGTAGCCGGCTGCCAATCCCGTGTCAGATTCGGATAAACCGCATAGGGATGCTGGGAATCCGTGGTGCAGACGAAGCGACGTTCGCGAAGACAGAGTAAGTTGTCGCTGCGCATGAGCCGCAGCACCCGCTTGCGATTCACAAGGCGGCCCTGGGCCCGTAGGGCGGCTGTGACCCGCCGGTAACCGTAGCGACGACTTTGCAAACAAATCTGCTGAATTTGATGACGCAGTTCGGTGTCGGCCTGCTGGGGAACATGATCGGCAAAGTGACGGTAGAACCCGGCGCGGCTGACGTGAGCCGCGTCGCAGGCCTCGCTAATCGAGAGTCCACCTTGGCCTTCCAACTGCATCACTTCTCCGTACACGGCGTGTCGCCAGGCGCGTTGTTCTTCGAGTGTGCTGCCTTGACTCGCTGAAAGGCTCTTTTTAAAAAATCGTTCTCCAGAGCTAGACGGCCAAGACGCCGTTCCAGTTCTGCGATCTTGACACGAGATCCCTTCACCGGGTCGATCCTTCGTCTCAAAAGAGCAGCCCGGTCCGAACAACGCGGTGGCCGACCGGTCCCCCGGTCGATGCCGGCCTTTCCCTCGCGCCGATACGAATCGCACCAGCGATACAGAACATTGCGCCCGATCTTCAATTCCTGGCTGAGGACACGGACCTTTTCGCCTTTTTGTACACGCTCCACGACCGAGAGCCGAAACTCTGGCGTAAACACACGGTTGGCTGTCATAGGAACCCCATTTGCTGTAGATTGTCCTTATTTTCCGTGTCTCAAAAATGGGGTGCATTCCAATTTTCCGTGATTTGAGTAGCGTGACAAATTGATTAAAATCGAGGAAAGTTGTTGAAAACACGGGAGAGCCTGTCCGCGATTAAGCTAGTGCGTGACATCACGCCGCGATTTGCGCGACCGGCGAAAGGCAATGACACAGGAAACGGGGAAGGACTGGTCGGGTATACCCGGCGCAACTTCCTGGTGCCCGTGCCGCAGGCGGCGAACTGGGAGGAACTGAATGAAGTATTACGCCAGCGTTGCCAGGAACGGCGCCGCCATCGCGTGCGCGGCGAAACCGAGACCATCGGGGAACGCTTCGGACGCGACCAGCAGGCTTTACTGCCCTTGCCGGCCGTTCCCTATGAGGCGTGTGAAACCGTCGCCACCCGCGTGAGTTCGTTGTCCCTGGTGCGCTATCGGACGAACGACTACTCCGTGCCGGTCGCCTACGGACATCGTCCGGTGCTGGTCAAAGGCTTTGTCCACGAAGTAGTCATTAGTTGCGGAGCGGAGGCGATTGCGTGCCATCCTCGCTCCTATCAACGGGAGGATACCGTGTACCATCCCTTGCACTACCTGCCGCTGCTGGAACAAAAAGTCAACGCTCTCGATCAGGCCGCACCGCTCGCCGGCTGGGGCTTGCCGGAGGAGTTTGCGCTGCTTCGGCGTTTACTCGAAGCGCGGCAAGCGAGGCCGGGCAAACGGGAGTATATCCAGATCTTGCGGCTGCTGGAAACTTTCTCGCTGGAGTTGGTGCACGGCGCTGTCGGAGAAGCCTTGCGGCTGCAGGCGGTTTCCTTTGATGCTGTGAAACATCTGCTCCTGTGCCAGATCGAGCAGCGCCCCGCGCGCCTGAATCTCGCCCACTATCCACATCTGCCCACCGCCCAGGTCGCGCTCACGCAAGCGACCGATTACCTGGCCCTGCTCGTCGAAGGGGGACGCTGATGGAGACCCCACAGCTTCTGCTCGATCATCACCTCAAAGCGCTGCGCCTGCCCAGCTTTCAACGCGAGTATGACAAAGTAGCGCAACAGTGTGCGGCCGAGGGGGTCGACTATCCTCGTTATCTACTCCGTCTGGCGGAACTCGAACTGCTCGACCGCGAGCAACGGGCCACCGAACGGCGCATTCGCCAAGCGCGTTTTCCGGTCAGCAAAAGTCTGGACACGTTTGACTTTCTGGCGCTTCCGTCCTTGAACAAAGCGCTGGTCTTAGAACTGGCGCGCGGCGAGTACATTGACCGGCATGAAAATCTTTTGGCGTTGGGCAATAGCGGGACTGGGAAAACCCACATTGCCCTGGCGCTAGGACTCACGGCCTGTCAGAAAGGCTACAAGGTTCGGTTCACGACCGCGGCCTCCTTAGTGCAGGAGTGGATTGAAGCCAAAGATGAAAAGCGCTTGCTGCGCTACCAGAAACAGTTAGCTAGTTTCCAGCTGTTAATCATTGACGAACTCGGCTTTGTGCCGCTTTCCAAGAGTGGCGCGGAACTACTGTTTGAAATCTTCAGTCAACGCTATGAACGAGGAGCCACGTTGGTGACCAGTAATCTTCCCTTTGACCAATGGACCGAGGTGCTGGGCAGCGAGCGTCTGACCGGAGCGCTGCTGGACCGGCTCACGCATCATGTTCATATCC
>JBCJKO010979518.1:0-18604 GCA_039877535.1 Touit batavicus
GCCTGCACCGCGGGCAGGAGCGCGAGCCTCGGAGCGTCGGCGAGCACCGGCGTGTCGAGCGCGGGTGCGGGCGCCGGGTCGCCGGGCGGATCGCTCAGGGGAGGCTCGACGGGTTCGGGTGCCTGCACCGCGGGCAGGGTCGCGAGCGCGGGCAAGTCGGCGAGCGTCGGCGTCGCCGCTGGCGTCGGGGCGCGCTCGTCGGGCGGTGCGGTGAGGGGCGGCTCGATCGGTTCCGGCACGGCAGGCGGGCTGAACACGACGGTCATCGCCGGCGCCTCCGGCGTCGTCGCGGCGGGATGCCAGTGCAGGAACAGGGTGGCCGCGAGGACGCCCGCCTCCGCGCCGGCGACGAGGGCGAGCGAGACCGGCAGCCTCCAGCGCTCGCCGCGGCCGGACCGCGACGGCCAGCGCGACGCGGGAGGTGCTGCGATCTCAGGGCCGGTCGCCGGTCGATCGAGGGGCGAGACCGGCAGCGGGCCCCCCGGGACCCCTCCGCCCAAGCAGCGATGCGTCTCGGCACTTGCGCGCTTGGTCATGCCCTGGGTTAGCCGACCCGCCACGAGCGCGACCATGACGATCCCTTGACGTTATAGAAGCAGCACGTCCCGGCTCAGCCCGGCGGCGCCCCTGTCGGCGTCATCGTGAGGCGAGCACCGCTGGCATACACGAACGGCGATCCGGGACCGATCCCATCCCGTAGCGGCTCGATAGCGACACGAATGTTGACAGAACCCGTGCTTATAACCGTGTATATTCTCATTAATGCAGCGTACGCTGCGTCGGGGAGGAAAAATGATGCTGTGGCCCATTCTCGTCATCGCGGCGGTGGTCGCGTGGGCACTCGCACCCGCCGTGTTGGCGGACGTCAAGCTCCACCGGCCGAAGCTGACGAAGCCGCACGCGGGATTGCCGCTCAGGGTCGCGTATCCCGTGCAGCACACCCTCCACGCCATCACCCCGCAGGACGGGGCCGGGTTCTCCCGCGTCCTGCGGTCCTGACCATCCCAGCTGACCCCCGCGGGATGCTCAAGTGTGAGGTGACTCGCGCGCGCTCGGCCTGACCGACGTGCTGCGCGGTCCAGCCGTGCCGGACGCCTGAGACGAGATCCCGCGGCCTGCTTCAGGAGACGGTGAAGGACTGCGTTCCCGCGCTCAACAGCGTGATCGCCTCGGGGTTGGAGTGGCCGTTGAACACGGCACCATCCACGTAGAGGTTGCGATCCGTGGATGGTGTCCCGCCGTAGGCGTCGTTGAGGAAATCCACCGCGACGGTGTGCGAGCCGCTGGACCAGGATCCGCCGAACGTGAAGGTCTGGGTAGCGCCGCTGGCGTGCAGGGCGGTCACGGTGTTCACGCCGCCCACCTGGGTGCCGTCCACGCTCACGGTGAACTGCGCGTCGCCGTTCCAGGCATCCTCGCTCATCGCCAGCGTGAGTCGGCCCGGCGCTGAGATCTGGAACGATTGCGGCCCACCCGAGTGCAGGGAGAGGAAGGCGCCCTGCACCGCCGTACCGTCGTAGGTGGCGCCATCCACGTAGAGGTTGCGGTCCGTGGACGGTGTTCCGCCGTAGGCGTCGTTGAGGAAATCCACGGTGACGGTATGGGCGCCCGAGCCGAAATTTCCCATCACGTCGAACACCTGCTCAGCGCCCGCGGCGTGCGAGGCCGTCGCAGTCTGGGTGCCGCCCACCTGGGTGCCATCGACACTCACGGTGAACTGCGCGTCGCCGTTCCAGGCATCCTCGGATACGCTGAGAGCGACCGTATCGCTTCCAGATCCGACGATCACCGGCCCCGTCGCGGCTGGTGGCGGCGTATTCGCGGGTGGGCTCGATGAACTGGCCGACTGTGCCCCGAAATACTGTTCCCAGGCCGCTGCCTCCTGCGGCTTGTTGTCGGATGCCTGGGAGAACTCGAAGTTGCCGCCACCGTTCGAGTCCCAGAGATTGACGAAGCGGATCGTGTCCCCCGAGGCTTGCAGCGTCTGCGCGAGCCATTGCGGAAAGGTCCCGTCATCCGAGACGTCGTGGCCGCCGTCGGAGTTCCCGGCGCCCGTCTCGGGGATGGCGAAGGGCTTGCCTTCCGTCTTCGCGAAGGCGAGCAGCGCTTGCAGGTCGAGGTTGTGACCGCCGCTGCCGTCGAGCGCGTACGGTGTCGCAGCGGGGTAGTTCCAGTAGTGCAGCCGGTTGACCGGGTCGGCCACGAACTGGGCGAGGCTGCTATCCACGGTTCCGTCGTTCTTATCCCAGTCGTAGAGCGGGCTGTACGGATACATGTCGGCGTAGACGTCGGCGCCGATGACTTCCACGTAAGCGTTGCCGGGATAGAAGTTCTGGAGGACGCCGAGGGGATCATAGTTCGTGGTGCTGGGATTCCAGACGACCTGAACATTGACGCCGTCCGCCGCCCCAGCCTGATGCAGCACGCTGGAGACGTGCTGGAAGGCCTTCACCCAATCGGCTTGGGTCTGGGCGTCCGTGCCGGCGTAGGAGGGCATGGACGAGATGTTCATCTCCCAGCCCGGCCGCCAGTACTGGGTGGTGAAGCCTTGTTGCGTCCAGGCCTGGACGAGGCTCTGTATCACGCTGTCGTACTTGCCTGACGCGAACGCCTGATACTGCTGATCTGACGTGAGAGTGCTGGCGGTCGAGGTCAGCGGCAACCCGATGACGGGGGTGGCCGATCTGGCGAGCGACTGGGCTGCCGAGGCCGCGGCCCATTGCGCGTTGCTGAGCCACTGCGTGATGGGCTGAGATTGATCGATGTAGTAGTCGAGAAACTGAGGCGCGGCGCTCATCAGTTGCGTGAAGCTGTCGTATTCCGCCGTGTACGCGGCGGAGTTCGAGGCGCTGCTATTGTCGGGCTGGCCGATATAGGCACCGAGCGGGAAGGGTGTTGTCGCGTTGGCCATGGCCTCACTCCTGGGACTATGTCGATAGGCGATCGGAACGCTCGTAGGTGGCGTCTGCGCCGTGCGCCGGGTCACGCTCGCCGTGCAGAACGCTGGCCGAAGAAGCCGTGAACGCAGTTACGGATCGCCCTTATATCGAGCTGTTTGTTCGGACGCTACAACGTCTTGCAGGCGTGATGCTCGGCGCTGGCGCGCCTGTCGATGGCAAGCGCAATGGCAGGTCACCGACACGTACCTGCAAGTATGTCTCTTAGAGTACGTTCTTCTGTATTGGAGCATAGGGCGGGAGTACCGGAGACGGTTACTCTTTCTTGAGAACAGAGCTTGTCACGCCAGGCGTGGTGTGCTCAGCATAGCGCAGTGACGAGGCCGCATCGGGAGTTCACGTCATGCTTGCGCCGTTACTGAACAGCATGGGCGGCGCTCACCGGGTCGACGCGGAGCCGTACTGACCCTCGACCCCGATCCCCGCTCGCGGCGATGGGCGTTGAGGATTGGCACGATCAGCTCTCGAGGCTGAGCACTGGACGCCGTGAGGCCTGTCTACACCTCGACTTGACACCTGCTCGACCCGCGGCAGCGCTGAACGCCGCTCGCCGGCCGCGCCGTAAGTTCCGCGGCATTTGTATTTACAATTAGTAGATATAAATAGGTGGGCCTGCATGGACCCAGTCGATCGTGCGGGACATAGACAAAGTTGTAGATGCAATGCCACGACTGGTTAATCAATACGGTCGCGTCCTGGTGTATGCTGAGGATACTGTCCTTTCATCTCGCACCCCGATCTTGAGACAGCACAGTTACATCCGTTCTGCGGTCAGAACCTTGCGTATCGCGATTTCGTGATAAATACGGCTGTTATACGGCCGCAAAAATCTTGCAGCGCAGCATTACCGGGTGCTAATCCGGAGGCGAGGCAACGCTTGAAGTTAAACGAGGTAGGCCAGAGTCTTAAGCAGGCTTACCCACTGTACAAAAGCTGATCTGCCTGTTGAAGGCGGAAATAAGCCCGGCGTCCCCGGACTTTGCCAAGGACAGTTGGATGTGAGTACTACAAGCCGAGCCACGTCTCCCGGAATTTCGGGTCGAACTGATTTCGCCTCACCAGCTCTCTACTATCCTGATACGTGGAAACCGACGAAAGCGCTGCTTAGGCAGATCCGTTCTTTCGCTATAGGGTTTGCTGACTTCGCCGGGTTCTGTGTGTCCTTCAGCCTTGCATGGGGGATGGCGGAGCTTGCTGCCGCCGTGTTCTGGCCGGAAACGGGCTTCTCTATCGGTCCGGCACAGCTTTTGTCCCTGCTGGCTAAGTCCTCGATCGCGTTCGCCGGCTTGTCCCTCTACCTCGCCGCCCACGGACACTACAGCCGTCGCATTCCGTTCTGGAGCGAGCTGCAGCGCCTCGTCGGGGCAGGCGCCATCGCGTTACTTTGCAGCAGCTTCGTCGAGTTCTCATTACAGAGCAAGCCGTCGAGACTACTACTGGTCGGCACCTGGATCCTCTTCCCATTCGCGGCGGCGACAGGCCGCCAATTGGCCCGCCGCCTCTTGAGCCACCTGGGCATGTGGCAGATACCGGTGGTGATCCTGGGCACGGGAGAGGCGGCTCAGCAGGCACGGGCTGCCCTGATGTCGGAATGGGGGCTCGGCTACGAGATCGTCGATGTCGTCGATCCCGCCTCGCTCGACGACATACGCGCGGAGTGGCGCTGGCGTCACGTGCTGCAGCGAGCAGGGGCGCAGCTGCTCGTGGTCGCCGTGACCGCGGGGGACTGGTCCGGGCAGGGCGTGGCCGACGAACTCGTGCGGCAGCGCGTGCCCTTCGCGGTCATGCCGAGATCGGACGGATTGCCCGTGCTCGGCTGCGAGTGGACCGCGTTCTTCACGCACGAGACGGTCATGGTCTCGTTCCGGAACAATCTCGAGCAGCCCTTGGCGCGCCTGGCGAAGATCGCGTTCGATCTGATCGTCGCGCTGCTGATGTTGGTGGTGCTCGCCCCGCTCATGCTGATCATCGCGGTCTCGGTGAAGCTGGACGGTGGTCCGGTGTTCTTCGCCCACCCTCGCATCGGCGCACGCGGGCACGTCTTCAAGTGCCTCAAGTTCCGCACCATGGCCGTGGACAGCGAGGCGGTGCTGGAACGGATGCTCGCGGAGCCGGCCGTCGCACTGGAGTGGGCACAGACCCAGAAGCTGCGGCGCGACCCTCGCGTGACCCGGGTCGGCGGCCTCCTGCGCACGCTGAGCTTGGACGAGCTGCCGCAGCTCTTCAACGTGCTGCGACTCGAGATGAGCCTCGTCGGCCCGAGACCGATCGTCCAGCAGGAGGCGCGACATTATCGCGATAACATCTCCTACTACTACGAGACGCGGCCGGGGCTGACGGGGCTCTGGCAGGTGAGCGGTCGAAGCGATACGTCGTACGCGCAGCGCGTGCAGCTCGACACCTGGTACGTCAAGAATTGGACGGTCTGGCACGACCTCGCGATCCTAGCCAAGACGGTGCCTGCCGTCCTGAAGCGCCGAGGCGCGGTCTGAGCGATGCGAGGGTTGACTTGCGTGGCCTCCGGCTTCCCCGCGCCTCATCTACGCCGCGCGGCGAATAGGTGCGAAACTCTAGGGGAGAAGCAGACTTGACCTTGCGCCTCTTCGCTCGGCGACGTTCTGCCGCTGCGACTGCTCGAGCGATCGAGCCTTCAGCCCCTGCTCCACGAAGGCCCTCGCCTATGGCGGCGGCGGACGCGTTCACGCCCACCCGGCCCAAGCTGGGGCGGCGGCACGTCGTCGGCCGGCAGCGGGAGCTTCAGCGGATCCTCCAAGCCCTGCGCGAGGAGAGAGCGCACGTCGTGCTCTACTCCGAGCGTGGCCGCGGCAAGACGTCGTTGTCGAACCTCGTCGTCGAGGCGCTGCGGCAAGGCGGGACCGTCGTCGCGCGCCACACCTGTGAGGCTGGAAGCGACTTCGGCAGCATCGTCCGCGGCCTGCTCCAGAACCTGCCGGAGTCGCTCCTGGCCGGGTCCGTGGGTGGCGATCCTGGCGAGGGTTGCGAGGCAGCGCTGCCGAAGGGTGATCTTCGTCCGAAGGACGTGGTCTCGATCCTGCCGCGGCTCGCGTGCAAATCACTGGTCTGCCTCGTCGATGAATTCGATCGCGTCGAGGACGCCACGACCCGCACCCGTGTGGCGGATACCATCAAGCAGCTCTCCGACCGCGGCGTCGCGCTCTCCTTCCTGATCGTCGGCGTCTCGGAGAACCTGGAGCAGATACTCGGCCAGCACCCCTCCATCCAGCGTAACCTCGTGGCAGTTCCTCTCCCGCTGCTCGACGATGCGGAAGTGGCCGACCTCGTCACCAAGGCCGCCGCGCAGTCCGGGTTCGCCTTCTCGTCCGCCACGGTCGCTCAGATCATCCTCCTCGCGCGAGGTATGCCGTACATGGCCCAGCTCCTCGGGCTGCGCCTGACGCAGGCGGCATCCGCCCGCGGCGACACCGTCGTGATCGAGGAGGATCTCAACGTCACGATGGACCGGCTGATCGAGGACGCGCCCCCGCGCGTGCGAGCCTCCTACGCCGCCCTCACCGCGCACGACCACGACGCCGACATGGTGGCTGCACTCCGCCGGATCGCGAGCGCGCCGCAGGACCGGTGGGGGCGCTTCCGCGTCATCGCGGCGTCCAAGGACATCGCGATCGTGGACGAACAGGCGATCTCCGCACGATGCTGGTCCCGGCTGCTGGAGGCCGAGATCGTCCAGCCCTGGGGCGGCGGTTCCGGCCTGTTCATCTTCGCCGACCGCGCCCTGATGCATCACGCGCTGTTCCTTGCCGCGCGCGACGTCCCGCTGCCTGGAGCGCCGGAGGAGCCCTGCATCGGCCTCGATCCCGGCATGGGCACGCTGCCGTCCCTGATGTCGGCAGGCTAGCGATGGTCACCCGGCCCCAAACCCCTCGCGCGGCGCGAGGATCGCTGTTCGAAAGCCGAGTTCGCGGCGCTGCAGGAGAGGCATGATGGATATTCCCGTGAGTGCTGCGGACGCGCTCGTGCATTCGCCCGAGACCATACGTCCGGGGCAGTTGGCCAAGCTGTTCCGTCGCAAGCTCTGGCTGATCGGGCTGTGCTGCGCCGCAGGCGCCGCGGGTGCAGGGTCCTACGCCTGGTCCCTGCCGAAATACTACACCGCCACCACGGCGGTCGCGGTCGAGGGGGACCGCTTCGCGATCCCCGAGCTGCAGGGCGCGCTGCGCAGCGACAGCGTGCCGGATCCCATGCCCTGGGTCCGCACGGAGCTCCAGGCGCTCTCGTCGCGCGACCTCCTCCTGGGCGTGATCAACAAGCTCGGGCTCTACAAGCTTCCCGAGTTCGATCCTACCGCGCGCACCGCGACGCCGTTGCACCGCGCGATCGATGCCGTCAAGCGCCTGCTGCCCGCGCGGTCCGCTGACGCCCCCGCATCGCCTGACATCGCTGCGCTCGAGAGGGTGAGCAAGTCGCTCTCCTTGTTCAACGACAACCGGAGCCTGGTGATCAACGTCGCCTTCACGGCGCAGGACCCCAAGCTCGCGGCGGCCGTCGCCAACACCCTGGTCGCGGACTACGTCGCGGCCCGCGCGAAGCGACGCGCGACGGCCAACCAAGAGGCGAACGCCACGATGATGGGGCGGATCGAGGAGGTTCGGCACGACCTGAGCGCGATCGAGCAGAAGATGCACGATCTGCGGAGCAAGGGAGATGCCGTGGGGCTGCGCGCAGGCAGCGTCGGGCAGCAAGAGCTCGAGGAGCTGGCGAAGGCGTCGGCACAGGCCGGGATGGAGCGGGCTCAACTCGAGACGACCTGGACCCGCGCCGTGGCACTCGCGCGCCAGGGCTCGTCGGATGCGCTCGCGAGCGTGCTCGACTCCCCGACGGTGTCCCGCCTGCGCGAGCAGGAGGCTCAGGCGGCGCGGCTGACGGCGGACATGTCCTCGCGCTACGGGCCCGACCACCCCAGCGTGCGCGCTGCCGCGGCCGATCTGGCATCGGCGCGCCGCCAGCTCAGGGACGAGACGCAGCGGATCGTCGCCTCGCTCGACACCAGGCTGCGGGTGGCGCGCGAGCACGAGACCGACGTGCAGCAGCAGCTCGCGGCCGCGCGCCGTACCAGCGTTTCCTCCGAGAACGCGCGGGCGGAGCTCGATCAGCTGCAGCAGGAAGCGGCCACGCGCCGCAACCTCTACCAGACGCTGCTGGAACGCGCGCAGCAGACCGCCACCCAGCCGGGCGGCGCCGAGACACCTGACGTGCGCGTGCTGGCCACGGCAACGCCGCCGGTCGCCCCGTCCGGCCCGAACATACCGATGGCGAGCGGCCTGGGCGGGGTCGGCGGCATCATCCTGGGCAGCCTGCTCGCGCTGGCGCGCATCCGCAGCGTCGAAGGGTTCGCCTCGTCCGGCGAGGTGACGGCCGTGACTGGGCTACCCGTCGCGGCGGCGCTGCCACGGGCGAGCGGCCGTCGCGGCAACACGCTGCCTGCCCGCGTCCTGTCGGCTCCGGATGGGCCGGAGGCCGAGGCGATGCGGACGTTGCGGGCGCGGCTGCGCCGCCTCGGACGGTCGGGAACGCCGCGGAGCGTCGTGTTCACCTCGGTGGGCGAGGCCGGCGACGCGTCTCAGGTCGCGGCTGCCTTCGCCCGCACCGCCGCGGCGGACGGTGAGCGCGTGCTGCTGATCGAGGGCGACCTCTACGCCAAGCAACTCGGCCGCCTGCTCGCCGCCCCGATAGACGGCCAGCAGCACGCGTTCACGGCGCCCCACACGGACTGGCACGACGCGCTGCAGTGCGACTCGCAGGAGCGGCTCGACCTGCTGCTCACACACCAGCAGCAGCCCTCGACGGACGAAAGCGCTTTCCTCGGCAGCGTCTACTTCCAGAACCTGCTCGTGCAGGCTCGGGAGGAGTACGACCTCGTCGTGATGGACTGCCCGAGGGCGGAGTCCTCCGACGCGCTCACGCTCGTCCATCGCGCGGACGCGGGCGTGCTGGTGATCGATGGCCGCCGGACAGGGAGAACCGTGGCGCAGGACGCCGCAGCGAGTCTCGGCGCCGTGTCCCGCTTCCCGCTGCTCGCCCTGCTGCTCGTCCCATGAGCACGCTCCTCATCCTCGCCGGGCTGTTCCTGCTCGCCCTGACGGTGCATCCGTTCGTGACGTACCCGCTCAGCCTGCGCCTGCTCGCCCGGTTGCGGCCACGCCCCCTCGCCCGCCTCAACGCCCAAGATACGCCGCCCGGCACCGCGGCGCTCTGCGTCTGCGCCTACAACGAGGAGCGGGTCATCCGCGCCAAGGTGGAGAACATGCTCGCGATGCGGGCGGTGCTCCCCGCACTCGAGCTTCTCGTCTACGTGGATGCCGCCTCGGACCGCACGGCTGAGATCCTGCGCGAGTACGCCGACGACATCCGCTTGGTCGTCTCCCCGACCCGTCTGGGCAAGACGCACGGCATGAATACCCTGGTCGAGCTGACTGAGGCGGACTTCGTCGTCTTCAGCGACGCCAACGTCACGTTCGCACCGAGTGCCGTGCCGCACCTGCTCGCGCCCTTCGCCGATCCGGAGGTGGGCTGCGTCTGCGGGCACCTGATCTACACCCGGCCGGACGACACCCCGACCGCGGCCACGGGGTCGCTCTACTGGCGGCTCGAGGAGCACATCAAGGCGCTGGAGAGCGCGTCCGGCTCGGTGATGGGCGCTGACGGCTCGATCTTCGCGCTGCGCCGCTCTCTGCACGACCAGCCACCGCCCGACCTGATCGACGACATGTACGTCTCGCTCGCGGTCCTCTGCGCCGGCCATCGCATCGTCCGATCCGCCGAGGCGCTCGCCTACGAGGAGGCGGTGTCGCGGCCCGGCGAGGAGTACCGGCGCAAGATCCGCATCGCCTGTCAGGCCTTCAACGTGCACAGGGCCCTGTGGCCGCGGCTGCGGGCGCTGTCGCTGGTCGACCGTTACAAGTATCTCTCCCACAAGCTCCTCCGATGGCTGACCATCTACCTGCTCGGTTCGGGGGCCGCGTGTCTCCTGGCCGGGCTGGCGCTGGCTCCGGTCTGGCCGCTCGCGGTCATCCTGCTGTTCGTCGGCGCTGCCGCGACGGCCGTCATGGGACGGGTCCGGCGTGGGGCTGCTGCAGCTCTGTCGGATGCTCTGACCGCGTTCTTGGCGACCGGCATCGGGGTATGGCGCTCCCTGCGCGGAGACCGCTTCCAGATCTGGAACCCTCCGGCGTCGGCGCGCGCACCCCTCGGCTCGCTCGTATCGAACGAGAGAGGCTGACCCAGCGATGCATGTCGCTCTCATCGACCCATCGCTCTTCACGTTGCCCTACGACCGGGCCTTGGTGGGTGGCCTGGCACGCGCCGGGCACCGCGTGACCCTGTACGGCCGGCAGCCGGGACCGGAGGACGGCGATCCGGCAGGCCTGACCCTGATCCCTGACTTCTACAAGGTGGCGGGCACGCGGGCGCTCACCGCGCTTCCGAAACCCCTGCGGCTCGGCGTCAAGGGCGTGGACCACATGGTCTCGATGATGCGGGTGCTGCGCCGCCTCCGCGCCTCGCCACCGGATGTCATCCACTTCCAGTGGCTCCCGCTTCCCGTGGTGGACGGCCGCATGCTGGAGCGGTTCGCCGCCGTGGCGCCCCTGGTGCTCACGGTCCATGATACGAACCCGTTCAACGGCGCACCGTCGGCGGGCGTGCAGCAGCGAGGCTTCTTCAGCTGCCTCGGGGCGTTCAGCAGGCTGATCGTCCACACGGCCCAAGGCCGCGCCAGGCTTCGCGCGCAAGGTGTGCCGGAGGAGAGACTGCTCGTCATCCCCCATGGGCTGCTGACCGGCGCCGTCCCCTCCCCCTCGCCCGACCCGATGCAGGGGCCGCTGACGCTCGTCCTGTTCGGGAAGATCAAGCCCTACAAGGGTGCCGACGTGCTGATCGAAGCGTTCGCGCGCCTGCCGGATAGGCTGCGAGCGCAAGCGCGCATCCACGTCGTCGGCAAGCCGTACATGGATCTCGCGCCGCTGCGGGAACTGGCGCGGTCTCGCGGCATCCTCGATCAGCTCACCATCGAGCCGCGCTTCGTCGGGGATGCGGAGGTGGCGCACCTCTTCGGGCGGGGCACGGTGGCCGTGTTCCCGTATCGGGAGATCGAGGCGAGCGGGGTGCTCTCCTTGGCACTCGCCCATGGCCGCCCGGTCATCGCCTCGAACCTCGGCAACTTCGCGGAGTGGATCGAGGACGGCGTCCAGGGGCGTCTGGTGCCGCCCGGCGACGTCGCGGCGCTCACGGCGGCGCTGGCGAGCATGATCGGCGATCGCGACTTCGCCAGCGCATGCAGCATGAGCGCTCACCGGCTGGCCACGCAGATACCCGATTGGAGCGAGATCGGGCGGCTTACCGGCGAAGCCTACGCTGACGCCACCGCAGGTGCCTGGACCGCAACGTCCTCCCAACCGGCGAACGCCAGGGTGAGACACGTGAGCGAGCCGGTAAGACATGGGTAGACCGATGTCAGGCCGAAGCCGCATCGCCCTGAACCCGGATGTCACGAACAGGATGGCGGTCGGCCACCTCGCTGCATCCCGAGCGCTTGGCCGTCGCGCGTGGACGCCCGCCCGTCGGCAGGGCGCAGATGCTTGGCCGAGAGGCGTCCATTGCTGATCGCCGAGCACGCTCCAGCCCCCTCCATGGTGCATCCGGCACGCTCACGGGTGGACCCGGAGCGCGCGCCCCTGATCTTCGCCGGCTCCGTGCTCTGCGCCTCGCTGTTCCTGCAGCGGTTCGGCCTCTCGCTCGGGGACAAGGGCTTCAGCCTCGTCGGCCCGATCGGCCTGCTGCTCACCGGCATCGGATTATTCGACGGCACGCTGACGATCCATCGTCCTCGCCTGTGCGGCTTCCTGATCCTCCTGTTCTTCGCTCTCCTCGCGGCAAGCTGGCGCGCTGTCGTGCCGAACAGCTTCGGGACCGCCCCGAACTTCGCATCCTTGTCGCAGTTCCTGCTGCTCACCAGCTTCGCCACCGTGTCCTTCGCCCAGCCGGTGGCTGAGGCTCGCTTCTTTCGCCTGACGACACTCCTCCTGACCGCGATCGCGATCGCCGGAGTGCTGCAGTTCGCGGCGCAGTTCATCGGACTCAGCCTCTTCTCGTTCACCGGGATCCTGCCGGACTCGATCCTCTACGAGAAAGGCTACAACCTGCAGATCCCGATCGTCAGCGGACTGTATAAGTCGAACGGGTTCTTCCTGGTCGAACCGTCGGTCTTCTCCCAGTTCATGGCGCTCGCGCTCGCGATCGAGATCACCGCGTTCAAGAGGCTGGACCGGCTCTGCCTCTTCGCGGCCGGTCTCATGCTGTCGTTCTCAGGCACGGGATGGATCGTACTCGGCTGCTTCATCGTCGCGGTCGCGTTCGGCATGGGCGCACGCGGGGTAGCCCTCGCCGCCGCGACGGTGGCGATGCTCCTCCTCGCCGTGGGGGCCATGTACCTGTTCGCGCCGGAGCTGCTGCTGGTCACGGCGGCTCGGATCAACGAGGTCTCCCAGATCAACACCAGCGGGCACCTCAGGTTCGTGACGCCGTTCTGGGCCCTCGCCGACGTCCTTCACCGCGACCCGGTCGCGATCATCCTAGGCATCGGCGCAGGCGTTACGGAACGTCTTCCGCTCACGTACGACTATGCCGTCAACACGCCCGTGAAGGTGCTTCTCGAGTACGGGGCTCCGGCGCTGATCGCCTACGTCGCTCTGTTCGTCTCCGGCCACAAATCGACGGTTCAGAAGATGCTCGTTCTGCCTGGAATCGTGATGTTCCTGTTCACAGGCGGATACCAGCAGTTCCCACCGGTGCTCTTCTCGCTTCTGCTCATCTTGTCCGTCGCGAGGCTACGCAACTCGAATGGGGTCTCGGATCGTGGCGCGTAGAAGGGGCTGCCTCGGTGCCCAAGGCGTCAGGGCCAAGTCCGGCTCACGGGCCGGCGAGAGGCGAAACCCACCCTGCTGGATACCCAGCAGCCTCAAGGCGCATGTCGAAGCCGAGAGCCAGTCGATGATGAGCGCCGCTGACCTCGTGGATAGGGCTCGCATCCTGGTCGTCACGCTGGCTGTGCTGATTTCAGCGCCAGCCCTCGGACAATCCGCCAAGTCTCCCGACGTCGGAACCACGACGGGCGAGGCCGCGCCCACGAGCCGGGACGTGATGCCGGTCGGTGCCCACGGCCATTTCGTCAACCGGCTGAATGCCACGTTCGGCAGGGCTCGGCCGGACGCGACGGTGCGAAGCAAGCGCGACCTCGACCGGATCGCCTACTACAGGTTCATCGACGGCGATGCCGCGACGACAGGGGACGGAACGGACGGGCTCTACCACAACTACCGCAGCCGCCACCGCGACTACCCCGACGGCGATCCCCGCTCGCTCCATGTCCTGACGGACCATAAGCTCATATTGAAGGCGCATTGCGGCCTTGAGACGAGCGAGCGCTCGGATTGCTCGGACGGCAACATCGAGAGCGGCATCCTACGCTTCGCCCTGCCGATCCGGCCCGGCAGCTACATCGAGATCCGCTGCGGGATGCCGCTCGCGATGTATGCCTGGCCGGCGTTCTGGCTCGCTCCGGGGCAAGAGCTGCCGCCCGTGGCGCCAGGTGGGAAGCCGAGGCGAAGCGAGCTGAGCTGGCCACCGGAGATCGACATCTTCGACCAGTTCGGGTTCAACAAGACGGACCCCGGCCACTACCTGATCTCAGGTACCGTGACCAACAAGGACGATGCGGCCTACGGCTACCCGCACGACGTGCGTCGCGACCCGGACTGGGGCAATCAGTGGTACTACCAGCCCAAGCAAGACCTGACCGTCGGGTCGCACGTCTACGCTCTCGATTGGGGCACAGACAACGTCCTGAGATTCGCGCTCGACGGAAAGATCTATCTGGAACGATACTACGAGTGGAACAGTAAGGGTTCCGTTCCAGCACACCTCATCGCGAGCCTGCAGATCGCGCCGAAGTTCAATGATCTGTCCGAGATCACGGATCAGGGCGGCAAGGCAGGCGGGTGGGACTGGCCGATCGACTACGTACGCGTGTGGAAACGCGTCGAATGATCGCTCACCAACAACGCAGCCCGGTGCTCGCGTGAATGCCGCCCGCAGTACCGCGGCACCATGGCTGTTCCGCTGCGAGCACTTCACCGAGTTCTCGATCGCATCCTGAAGCCACGCAGCCTGCTCGGTGAGCAGACTGACCGTCTCTAGCCGCCACTTCGGAGGTTGTACACGATGACAGCACCGAGCAGTTCCGTGAGAGATCTGGCCTACGCGTGTCCAGGCCCGACCCTCGCGGACCGGTTGAACGCCACTGCCGGTCGGCCGAGCGGGTCCGACTACATGCGTCTCATCCTGGCACTCGGCGTGGTCGTCTGGCATAGCCCCCTTATCTCCTACGGTTTCGTCGGCGAGATCGGTCCTTGGCAGCAGTACGTGGCTCCATTCGCGATGCTGATCGTACCGATGTTCTTCGCCTTGAGTGGCTTCCTGGTCGCCGGAAGCCTCGAGCGTTCCAGGACGATATTCAGCTTCCTCGGGCTCCGGGTCTTCCGGATCATGCCCGCGCTGGCAGTTCAAGCCCTACTCTGCGCTCTGATCCTGGGACCGCTGCTCACGACCTACAGTCTTCGGGACTACTTCACCGCGTCCGAGTTGCGCGGCTACTTACTGAACATCATCGGCCATATCCACTACTCGCTTCCGGGAGTGTTCCAGAACAATCCGGTTACGCTCGTGAATGGCCAACTCTGGACCGTGCCCTATGAGCTGGTATGCTACGTGATCCTCGCTCTCCTCGCGGTATGCGGGATCTTCAGTCGCAGGCGCTTCCTGGTGTGCTTCCTCGGCGCCTGCTACTTGGCACAGGTTGTGAGCACGATCTTCCGCCCGAGCACGGAGTTCCAGGGCGCCGGCGGCTCCAGCATAGTCATGGCATTCATGGCCGGACTGCTCCTGTTCCGCTACCGCGATAAGATCGTCTGGTCGAAGCTAATCTTCTCGGCCGCGCTGATCCTGTCGATCGCACTGCCGATGTTCGTGCCGAAGGGAATGCGCTTCGCCGCGCTGCCCGTCGCTTACTTGACGGTGTATCTCAGCCTTATGAACCCGCCGCGCGACAGGATCGTGCTTAGCGGCGACTACTCATACGGGGTTTTCCTGTACGGTTTCCCCGTGCAGCAGGCGATCTACACTCTCCTTCCGTTCGCACGGAACTGGTATACTAGCCTCTTGATCTCCGTCCCCTGCACTGTGTTGATCGCGACGGCGTCATGGTGGCTCGTCGAGAAGCCGGTCCTCGGCCACCGTAACAAGCTGAAGATGGCCGAAGCATGGTATCTGCGCCAGTTCCGCAGGGTGACAGCGTAGATGCGCGCCGATATCGGTGTCCGCGGGGACGGTGACGCCACAGCGCGGTCCCGCACGGATCATGTTGGCTCGGCCGACGATACGGCCACGGTCACCTACGTCTCTCCGCTGGAGGACGGATCCTCGCTGAGTGAGGGCACGCGCGGTGAGCGGCCGCGGATCTCAGTGATAGTCCCCGCCTACAACACCGCGGCCACGCTGCGCCGGGCCATCGACTCCGTCCTCTGTCAGACCGAGCAGAGCTTCGAGATCGTGCTGGTCGACGACGGCTCGACCGACGACACGCTGTCGATCGCCCGGCAGCTGGAAGCCTCGGACCCGCGCATTCGCGTCCTCGCGCTGCGGGAGAACGGTGGGCAGGCGCGCGCCCGGAACCTTGGCACGGCGGCGGCGCGCGGGGAGTGGATAGCGATCCTCGACGCGGACGATCGGTACCTGCCGACCCGCTTAGCGGTCCTGCTCCGCCACGGCGAGGAGCAAGGGGTCGATCTCGTCGCCGACAACCAGACCCACCACGACGAGCTGGCAGGCGTCCGCGTCGGGACCGCGTTCCCGCCCTCGAACGGCGGACATCCGATCACGCTCACCGATTTCATCAAGCAGTCGGACACGGGTGCGGCGTTCAGCCTTGGCCTGCTCAAGCCTATGATCCGGGCTGAGTTCATCCGCCAGTCTAAGCTGCAGTACCGTGAAGGCACGAAGCTCGGCGAGGACTTCTACCACCTCATGCAGTTCTTCGACGCAGGCGGGCGCGGCTACCTCGTCCATGAGCCGCTCTACGAGTGGACGCTTCCGTTCGGGCCCGTGTCGCGCCGGTGGACGACCACCGGCAACGGTGCTTGGCGCTACGACTACCGCAACGCGCTCGAGGCGAACTCCTACTTCCTCGACCTCGTCGAGAAGAGGGGACGACCGGAGCTGGTCGCGTTGTTGCGCCGGCGTGAGAGAGAGTATCGCGTCATGATCCACTACCTCGATGCGCAACGCGTCCTGGCCGAGAAGGGAGACAGGGTTGCGGCGCTCCGGATCATCGCAAGTCATCCCAGCACCTGGCCCCTGCTGGCCAGGAGAGTCGTCGGTCGCCTGCATCGTGCGGCGCGCGGTCGGTGATGGCCTCGCCAGCGAGTCGGGCTGCTCGCGTGAGCGAGGCCCGCGACCCCGGACAGCTCCACGGCTCAGGCGCTGAGCGTCGCCGCGGTCGTGACGGCGGTGGAGGATCTGCCCGGCTGCGAGCGATCGTTCATCTCAGCCGCAACCAGACGGCAACGGCGATCGCGAGCCAGAGTGCGAGCGCGATCCCCAAGCCCAGGACGAATCCGCGCCCCGTCCTCAACCGGTCGGTTGCGGCATCGTGCCCGCCCGTTCGCGTGCCGGAGTCGGAGCCAGGCTCGTGGGATGATGGACCGAACCGTCCCTCTGCCTGCGACCTGGTACGAACGGCAGGATCTAGCTCGCGGCGCTCCTTCTCGTTCCCGGCAGAGCGTGGCATCAGGATCTCCTACAGACTGCCCCGGGGGCGGAGGCGCTTATATCAACCTCTCGCCCCTCAGGCAGTCCCGACGCGCTCGCGCGCCGGTAGCACGGCCGCCACGGCCTCTCGCTCCGCTGCTCCGTCTGGATCTCAGGGATGAGTTCCAAGACCCTCCTGATCACCGCGGGCGACCACAAGGTCATGCCGGTGCTGAAGGGCCTGATCCGCTCGTTGGAGGCGTTCCCTGGCCGCCAGGATGTGGAGATCGGGTGCCTGGACGTGGGGCAGACGGATGAGGATCGGGCCTGGCTCGCCGCCCACGGTGTGATCGTGGTCCAGCCCAAGACGCATTTCGGCGTGCCGATCGAGCGTCTGAAGCCCTACGAGCGCGCGGTCGTCGCCCGCCCGTTCCTGCGCGAGTACTTCCCTGACCGCGACGTCTACATCTGGATCGACTCCGACGTATGGCTGCAAGGCTGGTGGGTGATCGACGCCTATCGGCAGGGCGCGCTGGAGACCGGCATCGCCATCGCCCACGAGCGCGAGCATGCCTACGGGTTCCAGGGCTGGCTGTTCGCGTGGTTCGCCAAGCACCTGGTGCTGGGTTACGGTCCGCTCGACGGCGCGTGGCTGCTCTCCCGCGCGCACCTCAATGCTGGCCTGTTCGCGATGCGGGCGGACAGCCCTCACTGGGCGCTGTGGGCCGAGCACTACCGGGCGGCCTGGGATCGTACTAGCCTGTTCACCCCACACGACCAGTTCTCCCTCAACCGCCTCGTCCATGGCGGCGCCATCTCCAGTCCAGCGGTCAGGGCTACCATCCTGCCCCCACGCTACAACTGGATCTGCGACCGCGGGAGGCCGATGTGGAACGACGCCGAATCCGCTCTCTGCGAGCCCTATCCGCCCTACCGCGTCATCGGTGCCGTCCACCTCGCCGGACCGGGTAAGACGACGAAGTACCTGATCCATCGCACCGGCGGCGGCAGCTTCGAGGCGCTCTTGACGCAGGGCGTCGTTCCCCCATGAGGCGGCAGGCCGCGGTTCCGCCGGGAGGCGATGTCGGGCAGATACGGTCGGTCCAGGCGCTGCGGGCGGTTGCCGCTCTCGCGGTCGTCGCATACCACGCCACGGTCCTCTGGCGTGACCGCGCAGCGCCGGGCACGGTCGTGCCGTGGGAGAACGGCATAGCCGGTGTCGACCTGTTCTTCGTCATCAGCGGCTTCATCATGGTGGTGTCGTCCCGCCGGATGACGGGACGAGCGGGTGAATGGCGCCGCTTCATCACCTTGCGGCTGATCCGCGTGGTGCCGCTATACTGGCTCGCGACGGCGGCGAAGCTCGCAGCGGTCGCTGCGGCACCTGGCCTGTTGCTGCACGTCCGCCCGACCGTCTGGAACACCCTTGCCTCGTTCCTGCTCATACCCTCACGCAACGCCTCGGGGTTCGTCGCGCCGGTGCTGGTGGTCGGGTGGACCTTGTCGTTCGAGATGCTGTTCTACGCGGTGTTCGCGATCGCGTTGGCTCAGAGGGTCGAACCGGCCACGGTCGTCGTCCCGACCATGGCGCTCCTGGCGCTCTCCTCTGCGGCACGCGGCGAGGACTGGCCGGCGCTGACGACGCTGGCGGACCCGATCGTGCTGGAGTTCGTCCTCGGCGTAGGGCTGGCTCATGCGTTCCTGGGCAAGCGCCTGCAGGCGATCCCCTGCCCCTTGAGCGTCGCCGCGATCCTTGGCGGGATGTGCGGTCTGGCCCTCATCCCCATGGGCGACTCCTGGACGCGGGT
>JBCJKO010989455.1:0-18594 GCA_039877535.1 Touit batavicus
GTCATGGTTAGGAAGGGCCAGGATCATTGAATTTCAGGTCAATTAGCACTTTCAGATAGTGGCGAAAGGCCTCGCCCGGAGGAGTGCATGCATTTGCTCTTCAAGTGGAACACCGGACATCATCCATAGCTGCTCCCAGCAGATCTCGGAAGCTTTTCCCCTCGTAACAAGATTAAAAGCTGGCTGTAACGCTTCCATCACTTATGACGCCGGACTTGCCTGTTGCCTGCTATCCAGTGGAAGATATTGCTGAGACAAGAACTGGGACAAGTGAACCCTCGGAAGCAACGCGATGCCCGTCCAGCCAACCCTACCTATTCCGCAGCCACCCTTCCTGCCACAGAATTACGAAGAATCTGTTGAGCATTTGAGCAAGCACCCTACTGCCTGGTTTGAATACTGTCGTGCTGCCTATGAATATATCGAGGACAATGATGGGTTGGCGGCCCAGTTGAATGAGCAAACAAAGCAGCTGTCAAGGTGCTGGCTCAGGAGATACGGGAATGTTAAGCAGATGGCGTACGAACAGGCAGGAAACAGAATAGAATAAAATTAACGCGATCAGACAGCTACAGGTCAGGCTATATACAGGTAGATAGACAGGACGTAGCTCGAAGAGCTACAAAAGGTCTCAGGGGCAGAGGCAGAGAAAACTCTTTCAGCAGGTCAGATAAGCGGTCTGGAGAGCGGTCAGGATCCGGGGTGGCAGTACAGGTTGGCACCGTGACACATAGCTGATTATTCTCGTGGTATCTTTGATGGCATCCAATGCAATCTGGCTCAATTTTGAAAAGTTGAAGTCAAGCTGGCGAGCTTGACGTTGCTCTTTGTCGCGGTTGAGCCAGTGGCCATCGGTGTACGCATAAGGGTCTTCACCTATTGCAAGACATAAGAAGAAGTTCGTTAGCAGGAACAACAGCTGGCAGCTGGTAGGCATAGTGGGGGGCTTGCCTTTCAATCGGGGCAATGCAGCCTTCGCTGCCTTGCTCGTCGTCAAATGCGCCTTGCTGTGGAATGAGCCCATGGGCAGCGGACAAATGAGGCGAAATGATAGAGTTGAGGATATTCGTAATGCGTTGGAGAAAATGATCATGATGTTGAGAACTCTTCCATCCGCGTCGCAATGGTGGAAGGCGAGTTGCGACTTGACGGAAGAGAAGAGCAAAATGTGTGCTCATGTGACGAATCAGCCGATTGGGCTACTATTCCGCATAACTAGCTTTCCCTGCGTCGATATCCTTTTATTTGGCAACATTCGTATCGTGGCAATGATGCAAACATGGAATCTAACTAATTCACACATTCATCATTCATCATTTCGTTGGCGCTCAGGCCGCTCTTTGGGCGCTTACAGCCGCGCTGGTAGGACATACAACCGCCCGCCAAATTAAAGGAAGAGTTCGTTTCGTTCCAATGTCTCTGGTCCTACCGATTTATGAGGTTTTTTTTTATTTTTTTTATTTTTTTTTTTTTGACCCAGTCTCTCATCGCAGGGCTCTTGGCTAGGAAATAGACCTGCAAGTTCACATTGAGATACTTCGTGTTATCGTCGTAGTGAACCACTTCGACCTGGAATTGAAATTGCTCATCCTTGGTTCTTGACGTGATGAGGCGGCTGCATTCGGCGGCAGCTCCTGTGGATTTGGGCGGCGCATTTTCAACATTCTGCGCCAGTTGAGCAAAGTTTGTCAAGGCCTTCGACATACTGGCAGAGGTACACAAAGGAATAGTATCTCCAAAGGCATCTTTTGCCTGTTGTCAATACCTCGAAATCTTCAAAGCCCACTGCGCCAGCAGCTGTCTAAATGGTCGAATTCGCTTCATAGGTTTATTCTCGATGATATCGTTAAGTGGAATGTTTTTATTGAGCGTGGTCTCCCCATTTTGGGGATATTCCCAGTAACTATCGCGTGGCATGCAGGTATGTTATCTGTGATTCAACTTCTTATTTATCTGCCTGAAGCAAAAGTAGACATATAAAGAGGGTTTCAGTTTAACTTGTCTTCTCAGTTTTCTTACACGATCGTGATCATGATCTTGAGGAAGCACACCAGGTATCTTAATTTTGGCTCTGAGGACTCAAAACAGGATGGAGACTCAGGTATCGAAAACATCATCGGAAACGTAACAGTAGCAGTAGTAATTATAATCGTGAAACAATCTGACCATGTTGAAGTTTTAATTCAGAGACTTGGAAGATTAGCTTTTTTTATATATATGCATGCACTTACACAAAAGCTTAAGTTGCTTTTCAAAATTTCAAAAAGATTCGATGCCACATGTCCCAAATAAAAAAACGAGTGGTAGAAAGGTGTTTCTCTAGGTAAGCTCACAGGCTGTTTAAATGCAACTCAGAAACGGTACGGAGCAGTAAAAATCGACAGGAAAAAGGGGATGGAGAAGAGAATATTACTAATCATTCACAAACAATTCTCCGCTCCGACTTCTTTTACTCCACTATCCATGTGGGGTTGTGGGGTTTCGGGACGGCCCGAATTCCATCGGAAATGGTTGGCGTGTCAGTGACCTATAGTGGCCAGCCCAAGCACGATGCCACTGCGCCGAAAAGGGGAAAGTTCCGATCCGTATCGCTCGGCAAGTCTCCCTAACTGCTGGCCGTATGCGCTGAAGCTGGATGATGCGCCTCGCTACCAGTTTCAGGTCGAGCCTTTGCGAGATGACATTCGCAAAGTTTTGGATGCTCACTGGTTTCTTAGCAGCGCTTATTTTACTCCGTATGTGGCAACAAAGCCACATTACCCGTTGGAAGCATACCTATAAACTTTTTGCGTCCCATCCTCCAATCCCATAATCACAAACCCAGTCGGCTCGTCCCTGCGAATGACGAAATATTGGAGCTTCTTCGCCGCAATGCAATTCACGAAATGCACGTTGTCATATTCAACATTGATCTTCGCTTGTGCCCATCAACATTCGTCCTCTTACCACACCTCCAAGCAGTTGCTTATGAGCAGGTGAAGAACCGGTTGATTGCAATGCTTCATCGGAGCTCTGGCTCAAAGTGAACAGTCATGTGCCCTTTTCAATGTTGGTTTCAAGAAGGAAGAAGCCCTCTCTGCTATTGCAGTCATGGTAATACCTTTTAACTTGCACTGACTTGGCTGGATTTGACATCCGTAGAGACAACAATGCTAACAAAGAAAGGATTATGGGTGAGTATGTGACCCTAACGCAGAATGGGATCGTCCATTGCGGCATATAAACGAACTATCACTTTGTGCCACCTTCCGATATCCGGTCTGGCTATTTTTCTTTCCTTGCCAGCTTAAATCTTTGTAATTTTCACCTTCTCAACCACTGAACAAAACAATAGAAATCGAATACCTCGCTCGAATGAGCGGAGAAGCTGCTAACTTAGTACTTCGACTGATATCAGCAAAAGGCAGATGTACATGCCCAGATTCAAAACTGTTCTAATACTCAGAATCACAGGATATCTCGTGGTCGGGGTCCGAATTGAACGCACGGACGGCGTTAGAGTTAGCCGAATAGAGTCTCCCGGCTGGCTCTCTTTGCACAAATCCAAAGCCAACCCTGGATAGCTAAAAACGAGCGCAGCAGCGGACCCAAAGATCAGTGATTTTTTTCACCTTCCCCTTCTACCATGGCCTTGACTATTGAGCAGTACAGGCAACGCAAACAGGCCCATTGTGCGAGGGAATAAAGACATACTCAGAGTTCAAGATATTCGACGAACTCCTTCAACAACCTGAATTCTCGCCTGCAAATGCAGTCGAAAAGATCCTCGATTTAACTTCAGCTGCGTTGAAAAAATCCGACACAACAGGACCCCTTCCTTGGTACACCTTTAACTCACTCATTGAAATCGCCAAACGTACGGCGCTTCATCAACATGCCAAGCTTGTTGAATTCGTTTCCCGTCTCCAAAAGGTTCAGGTGGTGAATCCGCGGACTGGCGGGTTAGTAGCGGATGAAGACAGCTACCGTGTCTGGGTTGATCTCCCAGCGCTTTGGCTACACTGCTGCTGATGAGTGGAACTTTGGTGAGTCAAGTCATAAGCACCGTGGGTCTGTGGATTAGCTTTCTAATACATGCTATGTACTAGACGTTGACGACCCCAGCATGCCCCGCGAGGAGGCAAGACGTTGGGAAAACATGATTGCCCTCCTTGCTCAACTCAGTGCTACTGCTGATGTTGGCTACAACGAGTCCCTCGTAAATCCAATGGATATCTCATGTTGATCAATTCGGGCTTTCAAGGAAGCTTTCGAGCCATTGAACCGTCAGTCGCAGCAGATACCGACAGATCTGGCAGTGCGAATGGCGTGTATGTGGCTCGTATATGCACCGGACAGACTATGGGCAAACGTCAGGCATGGACGAGTGTTTGGGTGGGATGATTATAATCTTGGGACCAAGATTACGCGCGACATGTGGGATTCCTGGAGACGAGGTTTCCACGGTCTTCATCGGGTCATTGGCTGCAGTAATAGTGATACAAAAAGGTTCGTCGATGGTGCTCTAGCACACATGGAGAGAGCTGGGGCTGAGGCTGAGGCTGATGAAGAAGAGGCGTAGAGGGAGGGATCTGGGCATCCGAGAAATGGATTAGTCATCTGCCAAAACTTCCACGTCGGACTTCCCTCCCTCCGTAATTTAAACAGCACAGCCTACCTAATTCATTCTTTACCTATATCATACACACAAAATAGCAATTGGGAACGTGATGATCAAGACCGATCAGGCTGAGAACATTGCTGTCTGTTATGCAGCAAATCTGACTATTGAGGTGAGTGAAGCTTGAGCAGCTGAGAGTGATCGCTCACTGACAGGTATTGAGCCCAAATCTTGCAGGTTATCAATCATTTCTTTGGCCAAGTACACCAGCAGGAGCACGAGGAAGCGGCCATTCCCATGCTGACTCTGGTCGACAACTTGGAATCATGGCTTTGGGGTCCTACAAAGAAAGTTTGAGGAGATGACAGGACGTTGCAAAGCCCGTTCATCGGCTTTGATTTCTCGCGCGTTTAGCAACGACTACAACAAATGAAGAATACCAGGCACTCCAAACCCTCGGCAGAGTGGTTTCTAGTCTTGGACGAACAGTCTGAGCAAAGCTGCACGGCTGTGATTGTCAATGTCGAAGATCAGAGTGTCCGCTCAATGCGTGTCGCCTATCCTGTGACATCATGGTATCTGTCGGCAGTAAGTGTAAGTAGCCCACCCATCGACGAATTGGTTGAGATTGCGAACGAAGGTAACAGAGTTTTGCACGATTGAAAAACACTTCTCTTCGCGTTGGAGTGCCCCTAGCTGGTTTTGAAAATTATGGAAAAAAAATTTTTTTTTTTTTTTCGTGATTGTGTGAAAGAAGGAGAGCACAAATAAAACTCGTTTCCTAGAATGCAAAATGTGATTGTGTGTTGTTGTTGTCTAACTATCAAACTGAGATGAAAAAAAGAAATATGTAGGGGAAATTTCCCCTCATTCAATGACATATAACAACAGCCAGTGTGCGATGGGGAAATGCTGATCGGAGAAAGGACGCTTACTTCCGACATGACGTTAGTCAGCGGTATAATTAGTTTACTCATCCCTGTTATGTCCGACAACTGGTCAGCCATTGCCTTCTTAATTCTATAACCCTTCTTCCTCTTCTTTGAGAAGGTCCCAGGACCTTTTACATCTGTTTAACCTTACTACATGAACCCAATACCTTCGACGTCCCTTTATTTATCGTTCGCCTGCCTTTGAATTTACGGCTACGTTATCCACGAAAACTGGCAGCACAATGGACTGCCGACATTGCTGCGATCGATGATTGGTTTAGTACGCACTCGCGCTACTCATTCAAAATACACGGGGACGAGGCCGCTGAACGGGTGCTCGAGGCTGCCGTGGACTTGCCACGTATGAACCGCCCAGCTCGGAGACAGTGCGAAAACGTGGCAGTACGTTTTGCAGTCCAACGACCACATTGGTGTCCACCACCCGGACATGGATCGCAATCAGGCCATAGATTTAGTAAACAACCTTGGGCGTGAATCTACGGTGCAGCTTGGTCTCCAAGGGTACTCTCTGCTTGAGCCGGACGATAAGGAGGGATATTCAGAGGAGCTTGAAACGCTTTCTGAGCGTTACTCGGATAATGAGCAGCTGCGTACATCAGGCAGAAGCCGCCTGCCTGACGTGCTTGGCCATCTTGATCGCATATGCGGCTGTTGGCTGCCGAGATATGTCATTCATGTGCTTCACCGAAGTGGCAATTTCCTCAAGCCAGACGCAACGCGGAGGAGGTCTGTCGACCTTGAACTTTGGCGCTGGGGTTCACCCGCCCGCTAGTGGTACTGGAAATAGGACGACCTCCGTGGGTTTATCAAAGAGTGCAGAGGATCCGCAGCACATCTACGATTCTATGGAATAAGCGATCGTATTTATTCTACTGTATAGAACGCTAGGAGTGTCAAGGGGCCGTCCTACAGAATCCATCTGTCAAGAGACAGGCTCGCGGGTGGCACGGCGGTAATGTACCATCACACTAAGCCAGTAGCTCCAGTGGTATTTTTTTTTTTTTTTTTTTTTTCAAGCTGGACTGGATTGTCACTAGGAAAGTACTGTTAAAAGTTATATCTTTTACAGTTGGCATCTTTTTGTCGAAATCTTTGCGTAAAGTAGAAGAAGAAAAACAGCAAGGAAAGCGAGAAATGAATGATCAACGCACCGTCTCAACGAACGATCAGAAGCTCCGGTCGACCGAGTTCTTATGTAAAACGGTGTCCATGATTCCTAATGGCATTTCCGATGCCTTTTTTCGCACTGTTGAGTACCAAGAGCAATTGTACGATGTACAGCGTCCAATCTCAAATGATGTCCTGACATCTGTTGTTGTATTGGACTGGTCAGAAAGTGACTCGTCGTTTTCGTATCCTCCGAAAGGTCTGTCTGCTTATTCCGAATTGGGTAATTGCAATAATAGGGCTAAGCATAGATAACCCTAGAAAACTTGCGAAACTGAAACTTCTCTTTTTGTCTTCGCTTCGCCGGCACCACCAGCTCGCCAATCCTTGATTTATTTCTGATTCTTGCATATTACATGGTCAGGAGAACGGACCATTGACACGTTCCTTTGTGGGAAAATTGTAGGGCTAGCTTCCTGTTACTGCCATTGGCTGCTGCGCACTGCTCAGTGCGGAGTAGACTGTGTTAGGTTGCAGTCGAAGTTGATTTGCGGCAGCTGACAGGTAGAAATTCGCTTCCATGTGAACTTGATCTTTTGGTTGACAAGACTCAACAGGGTTAAGTTATTGCGATCGTCGCTGATGAGTTACGGATATTTACGGAGCACCGAAACACCAAGTACATACTCCGTACATAACTCCGTAAACCTCGGTCTTCTTCGGTGTATCTACAGCCAGCCCTTCAGCATCTTTTCGGTTTCTAAATAAAAAGGACTCGGGGGACTGATCGAGTTTGTATTGTGACATCGAAAACTCTTGAGAGATCCATCAGGAGCAACCAGATTGTTCGAAACAGCGGCGGGTCTTTTAATGATGCCAATGATATGATACTCCGAACAAAGTACTCGATAGGTACTCCCTACATCACTAACTAGGGTTTGTAATACCCAAACCCCTCTCATTTCTCTCATTCGCTCCTTGTCAAGAGACTGATTATCATCACATGCGGCGTCTAAATGACTGCCAAGGACAACAAGTGGCTTGGTGGTGGTGGTGGTGGTGGTGGTGGTAACATATGGAGCACGAGGAGAATTCAAAGGACCTTGCATAGCAATTGCCACCCCTTCAGTATTATGAACTATGATGAACTCTCGTGCTTTGTCTTTTTGGTTTTTTTTCGGCTTGCGAGGAGTCTTTTGCAGTTCTTGGTCTTCTGATCTCTTTCCTTTGCTGTCAGTTTTCCTTATTTGCCATCCTCCCGGGAACAAGAAGACTTCCACTACCAAGGATGACTGCATATTCGAATCCATTTCCACCGTTGATCTTCACTTTATGATGGTCACATACTTCGACTTAGGACACAGGGCTTATTCAAGTACGGCTGAGAAGATACCGAGGGGACGATTCGGTGATTCGATTAGCCCCCCGATCCTGTCAAAATCGCGTCCCGTGCGATTTTCTAACTTTCTCTTGAAACGTTCCATTGGTGAAACATGCATGTAATGATGGTCAGCCAGTCTCTGTACTGCAGCTCAAGTGTCAGTCATCCGTTCTCGCCAGTCGGTCATCACGGATGTTCCTGGGTGTGTAATGTTGTATATGCTGGTGAGCATGGCCGATGAACCCTAGTGGGTCTTTTTTTGGGGAGGACAATGCTTGTTGCAAAAGTGCAGCATCATTTCCGACTATTCTATGAAGACATGATATATATATATATATATATATATATATCTGTCTATATATATAGCCGACTTATCCTTTGGATTTGAGAAATAGTGTTTGTTAGAAAAAAAAAAAAGAAAACCGATTCAGGATTTCCATCTTTTTTCTCCTCCTCTCCATGATGATTATGTTCGCACTCTCTTTTATAGTGACTCTATTCCTCGTGCTTGTAAATTCCCTTCCAAATCCGGGTCCATGTTCGGGGGACTGTTGGGCCCATGATCCGGGTCTGATTCAAAGAAAGTCGGATGGAAAGTACTTTCTCTTCTCCACGGAAGTTGGCATCCCCATTTCAAGGGCCGACAATCTGGGAGGCCCGTGGAGAAAGGTAGGAAACGTCCTGCCCGACAAGGGTTCGTCCATCAAAATTCCAGGTGCCAATAGCAAGCGTCCTTGGGTGAGTACTGTGACGACCTTTTTTTTTTTTTTTTTTTCATGTCACTGCCGGCTAATCATTATGTTTTTTCTAATAGGCACCGGATGTGCACTTTCTAGACAACACGTACTATCTATACTACAGTATCTCCGTGTTGGGCCAGAAGACATCTTCGATTGGCGTTGCCAGTTCTCCCAATATGGACCCTGGATCGTGGAAAGACCATGGTGCCATTGGGGTTACAAGCGACGAGAACAGTCCGTTCAACGCTATTGACGCCAACTGGGTCATTGTTGATCGGACATATTATCTGAACTTTGGCTCGTACTGGGACGGTCTTCAACAGGTTATGATGAAGGATTCGTTGACCAAGCAGCCCGGTGCGAAACCCTACCAAATCGCCTTGAATTCGACAGCAAATCACCCCATCGAAGCACCGTTCATGTTTGAAAGCCATGGTTTCTACTATCTCTTATTTTCTTCGGGGACTGCCAACAAATACACCGGTCACAGACCTCCTCCGGGCGACGAGTACCGCATTGTGGTATGTCGTTCTCGGAAAGGGACTTCCGACTTTGTGAGTTGAATCGCAGTGATAAGAGAGGTCCCCGCTTTAGATCAAATCGTTTACTGACAGAGAAATCTACAGGTTGACGCGAATGGTATAGCATGCACCAAGAACGGTGGAACTACTTTACTTGCCAGTCATGATTTCGTATACGGACCTGGTGGACAGTAAGTAATGCACCGTACCTCGCCTCATGTCACATCATCTCACCAACGCGGGGACGGTTTGTTAACAATATTTCCTAGGGGTGTTTTGATGGACGACAAAATGGGACCGGTTCTTTATTATCATTACGCCAACACGGACATTGGGATGAATGTCAGTGATTACCAGTTTGGATATAATCAGATCAAATGGACCAAGGATGATTGGCCAACCCTATGAGGTTTTTTTTTTTTTTTGAGAAGATAGTGGTAACGACGTTAATGATTTCGGAAATGATTCAAATATTAGCATAAGTATCTAGCATTATTTTTTTTTTTTTTTTTTAATATATTCCTGTTTGACTGTCTAATATGTCAGTAATATCCGTTCGGTACTTGACACTGACGATCAGGATCCGATTCCCAGGCCACCGTAGCAGTACGGTAACACAAGAATAGAATACTACTGATCTGTCTGGAACATGTTCTGCCACGAGGAAAGGGTTACACAATAACATCATAGACCTCATGCATCATGCATACTTAGGGTACTGCGAGTAAGGCGTTCTCATGGAATTGTAGCCAACCCTATCCTCTCCGTAACTCCCGGAACCGATATCGAATAACCAGACAGCGAGCAGATCGACCTGCATGTGGAAAACGTTGCCTTTGTAAGTATTGGTTATTTCTTTCTCGGTTGAATTCTCCGTACTAATTTCGCTCGATTCAGGCCGCAGGAATAGTAGTAAGATGAAAGGGGGTAACTAGGGCTTAGGGCTGTCATACTTCATACTACTTGGTGTTTCGAGATTTAAATAACCGCCGATCTTTTCGGGAGAAATTCATCCATCAATAATATCAACGACATCGAAATAACCGGCTGCTACTGCTTGTATGTGTCTTCGTGGATGCTTTTTCCCCGGTGCTTGCGTGTTAATGGGAATCAAATCAACCGCTCCTCCGTATTGCTTGGTCCACAGACACAAGTATGAAACGACCTTTTTCCTGGTGATTAGTATCGTTATTATACTGCTGCTTGGGAAGTAGTTATTATTTATCGTCGACGTGAATTCTTCCTCTGGGGCCTGTGAGGTTCTCCAAGGCCGTATCGTTATAGGTTTTTTTTTTTTTTTTTTTTTTTTGGCTTGTTTACTCTCTTGTCCGTCACAATGGCATTTGGTACCGGAAACTTGTTTCTTTTCTTTTCTCTGGTTATATGTTCGTTGACGGCTGCCCAACTGACTGGTAACGTTGGTCCATCCTCTTCCTACCAGCAGAAAGCCTCCAACAAGACCTGCAATGTTCTTGACTACGGCGCCAAGGCAGACTCGAAAACCGACCTGGGTGCTGCCTTGAATTCGGCCTTTGGCGATTGCAAGAATGGAGGTTTGATCTACGTGCCCCCTGGTAACTATGCCATGTCTTCCTTTGCCTCCTTCGAAAACGGCAAGTCGTTTGCTCTTCAGTTGGACGGCGTGGTCACCCGCACCGGTAGCGCTGGTGGCAATATGTTCAGCATCGATCGCGCTCGGGATTTCGAATTCTTCAGCAGCACCTCCAACGGTGCCATCCAGGGTCTGGGCTATCAGTTGCACAAGGACGGCAACTACAAGGGCCCTCGTATTCTTCGACTATCCCGAAGCACAGATATCTCGGTTCACGATCTTGCTCTGGTCGACTCCCCGGCCTTTCATCTCACCGTCGACACTGGCACAAACGCCGAATTGTACAATCTGATTATCCGTGGTGGAAACCATGGGGCTCTTGACGGCATTGACGTCTGGGGCAATAATATTTGGGTTCACGATGTAAGCTCAAAGTCTGTTATATTCACGTTCAACGGTATATAAACGGTATTCATTGGAAGTGTCTACTAGGTCGAGGTAACCAACAAGGATGAATGCGTCAATGTCAAGGTGAAGTTACAAAAAAAAAAAAAAAAAAAAAAACCCTCAATGTCAAATTACTACTGACAATACCAATTAGAACCCATCAAGCAATTTGCTCGTCGAGAATGTATACTGCAACCAGAGTGGTGGGTGTAGCTTTGGTTCTCTGGGAGGCAACACCAACATCAGCAATGTCCATTATCGCAACATCTATGCATATAAATGCAACAATATGATGCTGCTCAAAAGCAACGGCGGTAATGGCACTGTTCAGAATGTTCTTTTGGAAAATTATATCGGTTCGTCAAGAGTCATCTACTCTACAACCCTTCCCTCGATTCCCTGGCATTCCGGAAACAATGGCCTGGCTGGCATCTGACCCTGCTCCCCAACACAACAGGTCACAGCAACGCTTACTCGTTGGACATCGACAGTAACTGGAGTAAGCGTGCTCAAGGGGGAGGTGCCGGTGTTGAATACAAGAACATCACCTTCAAAAACTGGAAGGGCACCGCAGCAGATGGAGCTCAGCGCCCAGCGATCAGAATCTCTTGCCCGGCCCTTGTGCCCTGCACTAATATCACAATCGATGATTTTGCCATCTGGACCGAAGCGGGTCAAATTCAGGAGTACACTTGTGAAAACGCCTATGGCTCCGGTTTCTGTCTGAAGCAGGGCTCCGGCTCATCGTCCTACAGTGCTCCGCCTGTAACTGTGACGTCGCCCCCTTCAGGCTACCAGGCTTCAACCATGACAGCAGATCTGAAGACCGACTTTGGAACCAACGCTTCCATTCCGATTCCTGCCATTCCTACTTCGTTTTACCCGGGCGCCACTCCCTACAGTGCTTTGCTCGGGATCAAATCGACTTCCAATACTCCGACGGCCAAGCCGACGGGAAAATGAGCATACACCATGCACTGTATGAAAGCATATTCCTAACAGAAGAAAGAGGGAGTATTTGTGCATTTCATCATTCTAGATAAATGAACATGTTCACAGGAAAATAAACCTAGGAAAAAAAAAAAAAAAAACATAGCAGACCTCGAAACTCGCCCGTTTTAACAATGATCAATCCAACTTGTATCCGGGGATCATCAATAAAAACCTCAGTCAACCCAGAAATCAAATCGCCATCATCGTCGTCCTCGAGAAAATCGCAGTGACAGCTAAAGCACAGACACAGCATAGCACGAGTCCTTCTCCCTCCCCTGAAACATTCACTTCAGCCAACCACTCACCAGGAAATGACCTGTGCCGTTCTTCAAACGTTTGACAGAATGAACACATTCGGGAACATCTTGTACAGAAAGGTAGTAGCAGTAGTAGCTTTTCGTCCTTCCTCCATTCTTAAGCATCGAGTACACTATTACTAGTCAATACTACTGAATACTATTACTATGGCAGAACGAAAAGGTCGGTACAAAAGAGCTTCGATGAAAAGACGAGTCGGACGCACAAGCAGCGCATCTATAAAGCCAAGAAGAGATCTATATACTGTACGGCACGCTGCAGATTGTATTCTAGTGAGGGTATACTGAAAGGAAAGAAACAGTCAAAGTAAGGCAAAGAAGGGAAAACAGAGAAATTATTGAACTGGATAGCGAGGGAGGGTCCCATACTGTGACATCAATCAACCTCTTCATATAAACAGAACAAACTCCAAGAACAAAAAAAAAAAAAAAAAACTACCAATTCAGCCGTCAGCCAGCAACAGCTTCCCCAGTAGCAGTAGCAGAGCCAAAAAGCTTCTCCCGCCACTCTCCGCAAATCTCCTCAAAACCGCTAACAACATCTCCACAAACTTGCCCAGCTTCTCGTTCCCTCAACCGCCGATCCCAGTCACCCCGCTCAATCCAGCGTGAACCTTCTTCACGGCCTTCCTCCTCACGGCGCAATTCCGAGACTAGTTCCCGCGCAGATCGCAACCTCCGCGAAGCCGTCGAGGTCAGCTGTCGCCCTTCGTAGAGTGTATCGCTTAATCCGCGTAGAGAATGAGTAAGATCTGTTGTCTGCGTGATGAGGGCTTGAAGGGATACGAGAGGATCGACGAAAGCAGTCGACAGCGAGGAAGGCGTTGATGGTCGTGAAGATGGATTCTGCTGTTGTTGTGAATTTGGAAAGGGGAACGGGAGGTTTGGGAGAAGGCCCTCATCGATGAGGGGTATGAGGGAATCGACGGCATCGGTGGAAAGAAGAGGGAAATGGGAGAAAAGCAGGGGGTGAGCAAGGGTTTGAAGTGCGCGAGTTTGGTGTGTTAGATGTGAAGTGATTGAGGTGTGCGCCGTGATGAGTCTTAAAAAGGCCAGTTAGCAAACATCCAACATACAGACGCAGCACTAGATGGAGACAACTGCGAACCACATCCCAGCTTAACGAATACATAATACACAGAAAGGAGCACCAACCTCATTGCGTTATTCTCGATCGCACTCTGCGCACCGAGCTCCTTCAGACTCTCGACTGTCCGCGTAATGACATGATCGTTTTCGCTCCCGTTGTTTTCCAGCCCTCGTCTCACCAAACTCTCAATTTCAGCCATCTGACCTTCCAAGCTGGGTGAAATGTCCGCAGCTTCCTCCAGATCCGAATCATTCCCGTAGTCAGAACCATCGTAGGACGACTCCTGTCGTCGATTCCGATTGTGTCCGTTCCGCGATCTCTGCTTCGGGTGTGGTTGATGAAGAGCGTGTTCGGGCGAAAGCCTAGCATCAACGCCTAGCGGTACTGTCTGTGCATCCGGGCGTTCAATGTATGCGTCTTCGCCTTCTCCCTCGCCCTGACGTGATTCCGCCGGAGCATTCTCTATCCCAGAAGAGTATCCATAGCCATCGTCCTCCTCTTCTTCCTCCCACGCATCCGCGAGTTCATCCGCGAGGCTTCCCAAGCCACCACCGCCACCGCCGGCGGTATCTACAGCTGTCAACAGCGAGTAATCACCAGAGGCCCTGTTAAAGCCGCTCCCGTTTTGCACGTTTTGTTGGCGCGGTGTTGACGGGGAAGCGGGGGATGACGATCCTGGAGACCTAGGCGACAAGGGAGGGCTCTGAAATCCATTGGTAGCATAAGCATCAGAGGAAACGGAGGAATAGTCGGTACTGGATGAGTGCGAGTGGATAGGACGGTGAGAGCGCCTCAGGGGAGATTGCGGTACGGAGGGCATGGTTCGTCCAGTCGTTGACACGACGTAGAAGGGATTAATGAAGAGGCGACAAAAAGGGAGTTTGAAAATTCGAACTGGTCTTCAAGGGCAGCGGTGGGACACAAACAGCGAAAAAATCCCGTCTTTCTGGTGTTGCAGGGATAATAATAATCTCTTTGTTGACTTGTCGGAGTAAGTTACTCTCAGACAGCCCAGAAAGGCCTTGGAACGCAGCAACTAGGATCAGTTCGGATAAATGCTAACTGGATTCCAGAAGACAAAGACACTTCAGGCTCATGTACTTTGCTCCGTCTGTACTTCGTAGATCTGTCAGTGAAACTCAATGTCGACGATGAACAGGGGCATGAAAAACAGGACAATGTAAAGTTGCTTCGAGTCAAGGCGGGAAGTCTGGTTTGACTGGTGGATTTCCCGTGATCGCCAAACCCCCCGCGCGAACTGGAGAAATCAACAATAATAATGCTTCTTCTGTTCACGACAATTTCCACGACAATCTTCACATCACAATCAACAATTAACGTTGCTGCATAGTTATCAGCTTGTTTGGAATAGGACTCTCTCTCCCTACTGCTCACTGCATCCTTACAACTTCAGAGAGCAATACGAGCTCCAAGGTCAACGTCCACAATGAGCTTCATACGACGCCTGACACCAACAGACCTGTTTTCTCTCAATTTGACCAACCTGGATCCCTTGACGGAAAACTACGATTTGGGTTTCTATCTTAATTATCTCATGCGATGGCCGTCGCTATTCAGTGCAGTTCAAGACCGAACTGAAGGGATAACGGGATACAGTATGCATTCCTCATTTCCAAGTTTGGCATTCAATTCTCATTATTGTGTACTAACCAACTTCCCAAAGTCATGGGCAAACTAGAAGAACAACATCCCTCCTTCCGAGCGTCAGAACACTATACCCCCTGGCACGGCCATATAACGGTATTGACCGTGGCCCCGGCATGGCGTCGCCTTGGTTACGCTCGCCGTCTCACCGAACGACTCGAACAAGGCTCCGACATCAACAACGGGTGGTTCGTGGATCTGTACGTGCGTGCAGGTAATAAGGTCGCCGTTGGCATGTATCGGGGGATGGGATACTTGGTGTTCCGACGGGTAGCAAACTATTATAGCGACGATCCTTCGGGGCTTTCGGAGACGGGAGAAGATGCGTATGACATGCGGAAGCCGTGCAGTCGGGATAAGGATTTGGTGCATGTTCGCGAGAACGGGGAGGATTTCATTGTTAGCCCGGAGGATGTTTCATAGGTTGTTTGTTGATCGGTTGGTTCTATGTTCGTTTACCAATTATGCATATACTTTTTTTTTTTTTTAATTATTTAACCAAGACTGGCTAATTTATCAGAAGATATCAGTATCATTATTATAGAAATCGGTGTCTAATCATCATGTCATGAAAAAAAAAAAAAAAAAAAAAAAAAAAAAAAACAGAACACTTTCCCCAGACTTTTTGACGTTCCTTAAGAACTTGAGCATACGCCGAAATGCAAGGTCAAGTACGAGCAGATAAGTTTCGGGACTTTTTTGACGAAGGGTCATACATATAAGAAAGGAAAAAAAAAAAAAAAAAAAAAAAATCTATCGTGCTCTTGTTTGGTATGCATCATGCAAAATCTTTGGAGAAATATTGTGTGGTCGTCAATAGAGGTCACGCAACAGAATAACCACCAATCATAAGATATTTGGAAAAAAAAATAATCGAGGAACGAGTTCCCGGACTCACGCTTTCACCAGCAATCTCGGCCCGGTGCGCAAATATCGTATCGTTGCAAACATCGTGCCCGAAACGGTGAGGCAGCAGGCTGTAAATAGCTGAAGTCCCAGATACGAGTGCGAGCTGTTGATGATGGCGCCTCCTATCGGGGTACCGATTAGCAAACCAAACGAGGTGATCCCAAAGACCATACCCAATCGGGTCCCAAGATCTCGCAGGTCCTTGGTCAAGCTAATCATTACCACGGGCGGGAGGGACACGAAACCACCAGAGAAAAATCCATATAGAACAGCTAGGACAATGATACCAGGGACTGTGTGAACGCCGATCCAGACAAAGGCTAGAATACCTGTAATGCTAGCAGCGGGCGTGAACATGTTCAAGGGCCCGGTGTGGTCTGCCAAAAAGTTTGGCGTAATACGTCCAAATGTGGATGCTGCATTGAGCATGGAGAGCAAATAGAACCCGAGATTCTCATCAACGATTCCGGTCTGAATAGCGTACGACTGGACATAGAACAGGAAGTTGTAGAAACCCATGAAACCCATGAACATGCCTATGGAAAAGAGTACGAAGCTGGGCTCTCGGAAGGCGGCAATTTGGATCAACTTGCGTTTCTCATTGGGTTTGAAACGCATTCGCATGAGAGCAATTGATATACAGGACGTCCCCAAGGCCAGAAAGCCTATTGCACGCGTTGCCCAAGGAAAACCGGCTCTTTTTTGCAGCTGGCGAAACATAATGGGATATATCACACCTCCAACGCTGCTCCCACTAGCTGCGAAACCATTGGCCAATGCTCGCCTCTTTTTGAAATACTGAGGCAGAATGGCAACGGACGGGACGAAGAGGCATGCACTTCCCAGGCCAACACAGATTCCTTGAGCCAGGATGATATGCCAGAATTTAGAAGAGAGGCTCGTCATCATCAGGCCGAATGGTAAAACGGTAGCGCCACAACAGAGAAGAGTGCGGAAGTAGCCCGCATCGAAAAGGGGGCCGGTTACCACCCCGCAGAGCATCAGGAGAAAGGACTGCAACGATCCAGCCCAAGCAATATCGGACGACGACATATCCGATAGCATTTCTTGCTCATAGTAGGTTTGGAACGCACCCCATGTATTAATGACTCCCCTGCATGGATCGAGAATATTATTGTCAGCGAGGAAGTCCCAATACCGTCACGTTTTCCCCTAATTGGAACACAACAAGCATACCATGAATTAAAGAAACAGAAAAAAGCTCCCACAGCTTGCAGCCATGACGCCCTCGTGTCAAATTCCGGTTCAGGCTCTTCCACTGGGGACGAATGGTTACCATTCTCATCTTCAACGGTGATGGTCTTCTCCAGGTCTTGCTCTCCACCCATTTTCAAGAATCTCCGACGGAAACGGACAGGCCAAGCAAAAACAGAGAAAAGACAGGACGCACCATGTAGATACTCCGTACCACTAGTACTCTGGCAAAACAGATGTTATAATCAAGAGTTGATAAATCGTCCACGTTCCAATTAGCAGTACTTTTAAAAAAAAAAAAAAAAAAAAAAAAAACCAAACGAGCGGGGCGGCCTAAAAGAAAAGCCTAGGATATCAGTACATAGTAGTAGTAACTAGTTAACTTAGTAAACTCCGACAGTTAGTTAGGTTAGGACTTCCTAGAACTTAGGATGTCGGTCCCCGAGGATTGGAGGTCCCCTCCACTAATCCCGCTTGACCCAATGGACCTACGGCAAGATTGAAGATACTCAACTGCCGTACTCGGTTGGATTAGTCACGTCGGAAATAGACGTAAAACCAGATAATCGAAGCCTTCTTCCTCCTTTCTCCTCGACCAAAACGAGTCAATAATGAGATGCCGTTTTACCCGTGGGGAATAATTAACTCCAGTTCTCGGTCATTACTCTGTGGGCAAAAAGGCATATCTCCGATTTTATCTGTGTGTTGGAACCCCTAGGATTCTGCCTTCTCTGATTGCCCAACCTAGCGCCCACAGGTAATAGCCAGATTCCTCGCTAGGAGAATCTCTCTACAATCAGTCACAAGATTCATCAGGTTATGAGCCCTTGCTCTCACGAGTTAAAAGAGTCAAAAAGAGTTTTATTTTATTTTATTTTATTTTTTTTTTTTTTTTTTTGCTTTCTGATTGGTTGAATCAGAATTCTACCGAAACTTCGCCAGGTGAATATTGGCAGATGATATGATTCACGTAGGAAGGACTTCGAGGGTGCGACTTGTAGTGAGGGGTAAATCGAACGGTCTATAATGAAACGGATTAACCTACAGACTAATCCGGGATAATGTTAGACCGATTAAGCGAGCTACTCAGGGGTTAGATATATA
>JBCJKO011009258.1:3185-17991 GCA_039877535.1 Touit batavicus
TGTAATCTCAAATTCTAAATAAGCGCAATAGTATTCGGCCAGACGCTGCGGGTTTTCCGACGCGATGGCGAAGTGCTCAATGCCTTTGAACATCAAGGGGGATTGTAGCAGGCGAACGGAGTGCGATTGACCGTCGCCTCCCTTTACTACAGGGCTGCGAAGTAACCCGCCTTGTCCAAATCGGCAAACAATCCCGGATGTCGAGGAGTCCAGCCCAGCGATTGCTGGGTCCATTCACTAGAAGCCGGGTTGTCCAACCCCACAAAGTTTGACAGAATGCCGAAGTGTTTGGATGCTTGTTTGGAACTGCAACTCGAAACGGGAAGACTTAATTTGTTCCCGATTTTTGCCGCGATCTCGCGAAAGGGAATACCCGTTTCAGCGACGCCGTGATAATGAGCTCCTGCTTTACCTTTCTCCAGAACAAGACGAAAGAGTTGTGCGGCATCAAGACGATGTATCGCTGGCCACCGATTTAATCCATCGCCGATATAGGCGGCTGTTTTATGCTTTCGCGCTGAAGCAATGATCTGCGGAATCAATCCATGATCTCCGCTGCCATGTACCGTCGGGGAGAGCCGCACAACGGAAGCGCGGACTTTTTTCGGAATAAAAGCCAATGCGGCGGCTTCGCTGAAGGAACGGTTCGGCCGATCTTTAACATGCGAATCCACTTCCGTCGCCAGCTTTCCAAAAGGCAAGTACAGGATTCCAGATGTGACAATCAGGGGACGTTCCGAGCCTACTAGGGCGGAGCCGAGCGCTTCTACCGCTTGGCCTTCGGTTTCTGCTAGCACGCGCATGAAGCTGGTGACCATTCCCTGCGTGAAAGCACCGGTAATCAGGCGCAGACGCATCCCCCAATTCATGTGCGACAGACCATGGATGAAAGCAGTGTGAATTACTCCATCGGATTTTGCTGCTGCGTCCCGCAAGGTTTCCAACTGGTCTAACTGGCCTACTACCGCTCCAGCGCCGAGCTTCTTCAGCTTTTGCGCTCCTTCCGCTGTGCGAGTCATTCCTGTTACCTTGTACCCGGCAGAAAGTAAGTCTTGCACAATCGCAGAACCGATAAAACCGGTTGCACCTGTCACGAAGATATTCATTGAAGTTCTCCCGTCCGAGAGCAGGTCAGCTCTCTAAAGACTATTTTCCCTGTATTAAGCTGGATTCACAATACTAGACAGTCGAGAACTTATGCTTTAAAGTCTAACCATGTACGATCTTGCTAGAACACGATCTGACACGCTGTCATCCACGCTCCTCAAGATGCGGCTGCATGCCCTAGTTTCAGGCGCTACCGATGCAGCAGGAAAATGGGCTTTGCAAATTCCGGGCGTTCCTGGTTTCCTGCTCTACCTTGTTGTTAAGGGAGAGGGCTGGATCTCGCTTCAGTCCTCTCGTAAGCGCTTCCATTTACGCCCGGGCGATTGCTTTCTGTTGACCAGCGGAGAGCCCTTTGTCGCGGGTAGTGATCTATCTGTCGAAAGGCACATCCCCCTTGACGAGGCGGCACAGTTGAGGAAAAACGGAGTCATGACAATCAATGGGGGTGGGGAGTCTTTCACCATTGCCATTCTCTTTCAATTTGACAGTCACCTACCGGAACTGATCTTCAAAGGCTTACCGCCTGCCATACACATTCCTGAGCACCGGGAAGAGGCGGCCCTGCTGCGGTTCAACATTGAGCGCTTCCGTGCGGAGTACCTCGGACAAAGCATGGGACATCTGCTGGTACTCAATCACCTGGCGCCTATTATTCTTGTGCAGATTTTCCGGATGTATCTGTCCTCGAAGGAGGCCAAACAGAACTGGCTGACCTCGCTTTCCGACCCCAAACTTTCCAGGGCAATTGAAGCGATCCATGCGGACCCGGCACAGGCTTGGTCGCTGGAGTCGCTGGCTCAGCTTTCCGGTATGTCACGCGCGGGCTTTGCTTCCAACTTTAAGAAGAAAATCGGCGTGACTCCCGGCGAGTATCTCACTGGCTGGCGCATGCAAACAGCACGTGATCTCCTGCTCGATTCTGACAAGAGTATTGCTTCTGTCGCGAGCGAAGTCGGCTACGAATCAGAAAGCGCCTTCAGCACCGCCTTCACCCGCGTGGTGGGTTCCCGGCCCGGAGTCTACCGTACCGTACGAGCGTAAGGGTTGTTAATGAGCAACTCCCCCGTCCGGCAAAATACTACTGGCTGTTTGTGATGGTAAAAGTCGTCGGGCTTAAAAATCCTGTGTAGTTTCCTGGCTGTTCCAGGGAAGCTCCTGCAAAGGTATCAGTCAGTTCGTCACTCGTGAAAGCGTCACCCCAACTGATCATGTCACCGATTTCCAAGGTGACTTGCACGATGGGCAGGCCATTCACGGTTGTCTGTTGGAGATAGGCAGCAACACAGGTCCAGCCCGGAGCTCCGGTTGTATCACAGCTGGCGAAGTTCCACATGTTGAGGTGAAGCGGGGACGACGGCAAAGGCTCGGCCGCTACGTAGGTAAACCCAATCGGCCCTCTCGGTGTATGGAGTGTGAACGTGTAGGTAGTGGCAGCAGAAACGGCAGCGGACAAAAAAGGCAGGGTAAGCAAAGCGAGAACAAGTGTCTTCATGATCCTCCAGGTAAGGGAAGCCAAGCGCAGTTTGAAAACGGATCTGACCGGCAGTAGATCGCGGGTCTCCGTTCCTTCCATGAAGCAGTAAACTGCCTTCATCGGGGCGCACCCTACCGGACGGTGAGAGGTGTATGGCCCAGTCTGCGGTCGGCTATTCTTTGGCTAGTGTGACTGAAGGAAGGGTCTTTCGACAAGTGCCTAGCACTGAAGAAAGGGGTAGGAAAATTCCTCTACTCTCCAGATGTGCATACAAAGCGATCACTCATTTACGTATTCCTTTGTGATCCTGGCCACCCTGATGTAGGACGACGTAGATTACCTGTCCTTTCTCATTGGTAAAGAATTCGGCTTCGGCATCCACCTCCTTCAGAAAGAATTTAGTGGGCGATTCCGGATAAACAGGGATGGGAGGCTGATTCGTAGCCTGTGTCATGAGCTGAGTGCCTTTTAGCATGAAGGTGACGCTAAAGGTAGGCGACAACTGGTAAGTTCCCACATATCGCGCCAGCACCTCGGGGTCTACCTTTACTTCTGTCCGTTCGGTGGGCCGCCAGTCTGGCCAGTCATAGGCGACTGCAATCGCACGAATAGCCTCACCTGCCAGACGGGTTCCCCCTTCGGCATTTGTCATCACCGCTGCGCCATTGCCATGATGATCGTATCCCACGAACAGGCTCTCGTACCCGGCATTCACACCACCATGGGAGAACCAGGGATCTGCGTCCGATCCGCCCACCTGAACACCGAGGCCCCAACCGCCTTTTCCGGCTGTGAGCATTTGCTGTGTCATGGCTGGTGACAAAACATGATTGGCCTTTCCTGACAGAGAGTTTTGCACTTCCATGATGTATCGGCATAGATCCGAAGGTGTAGTCCAGAGACCCGCAGCAGCCATTTCCGGATAGGTGTGCGGACCACCTGGTATGGGAGTTCCATCTTCGTGGTAGGGCATGGCTGCGTGGCGCAACAAAGCACCGGGAAGCGGCTGCTCGTAAGTGCTATGGGTCATGCCAATGGGAACCAATACGGTCTTGTGGAGAAATTTAGGAAACGGCTCCTGTACCGTATCGATTACTAATTGCTGCATGACGGTGTAACCGCCTCCGGAATACCGCCAATCTTTTCCAGGCACGCTATCCAATCGAATTGGATCTGTATTGGCCGGTTTTGCCCCATCGAGCACTTGTACCAAAGTGGGAACCGCAGCCCCGTCTCCGTAGCCGGGAAAGCCATGTACAGTCAGACCAGCAGTATGTGTGAGCAACTCACGCAATGTGACTATGGCTTGTGGTGCGGCAGCACTAGGGGGCACTTTCCAACTCTTGAGGTCGCTATTGATATCCGTATCGAGCGAGAGTTTTCGCTCCTGTACCAGATGAAGTGCTCCTAAGGCCGCTAAAGGTTTACTGATCGAACCCGCCTGGAAGAGCGTGTCTGCATCAACGGCCTCTCCGCCGGTTTGTCGGACTCCATATCCTTTGGCCCATTCGAGGGTACCGTTGTGGATAACAGCGATGCTAAGTCCCCAAACGTGCGAATCCCTCATTCGCTGCAATAGGGGCATACATGAGTGAGGCTCATTTTTGACAATTACCGGCGGTTGGAAACAAGACTCGACGGCCAAAATACGTTGTTTAACGGCTGTTTCTGGTGTGGCCTGAGTCGCTTGTGCGTGAGCGAGCCCTGGACTCACGACTTGAAAGATCAATCCAGCAACGAACAGTTGTGCCCGCAAACTGATTTCCACCTCAGCAAAGTATACAGGAAAAGGACAAAGGCCAGCCCATCACTGCTCACGCCACGATGGATGTGAACTTCAAATTAGTGCCATAAAGCCAATACACCATGTTCGGGCAGCTTGTGAACTAAACACAAGGAGAAGCTAGAAGACTTGATTGGGCTCGGGTTGTTGAGAAGCAAGGGAACGGAAAACCAAGCCAAGAACCTAGTTTTATCCCACCACTACTTTACTCTTAACGCTGTTTATCAAGCTTAGCGAGCAATTGCTTTCCCCTAGAATAGCCACATGCGACGGAAATGTGTTTACCTTCTCGCTTTGGTGGCAATTCCGTTCTTTGTCTCTCTGAGTTGCACAGAAGAATCATACGTACAAGGATTTGTGGATGATCGCCCCACAGCGGGAGTGCTCGCCGCTGTGGACGCTCCTACGTGTGAAGCATTAGCGGCAGACTGGCACAGTGGAAAATGGATTCTAAAAAGCCCTGAGTACGACAGGCTTGTCGAGCAAAACAAAGCGGTTCGGCTGCCAAACGGCACGAAGGTGAAAAGCGGTGAGAGACAGTCCCTACAGAACGGATATCTAGCCCCTCTCCCTTCTCATACCAAGGCGGGAGAGCCATTTCCCGAGCCGGACATCACTTGGATCGTTCCGAAGGAAGGAGCTTATCAAGGCCGGAAACTCTGTGTATCGATGGGAGCCGTTCGTACTAATCGTGCTCCTCCGTTATAGAAACAAAAGTTTCAGCCGGGACGCTGTTTAGGGTGTTTCGTCCTGATGAAACGATGTTTTTAAGTACTAACGCAGTACGGCGGAAAGGCAGTCAGCTTTTCAATCGGATCAGAGTAGACGTTTTGTCAAAACGGCTTCCATCACAGCTTGGCTTGCTGAATCTAACACGCCGTTACACAAGTGGAGATCTGCTAATGAAATGAATACGTCACTATGATCGCCCTCTGCTGAGGCATGATCGGGCAAGTACAGATCGATGGTGTCTTCCAAGTCCGAGCCACATTCCCAAAAGCAGTTCGTCCCCAGACGTCTTTCCAGGAATTGAGAGACAGCCTGCAGCTTCGCTACTGCTAGCTCTTGCGCTCCGAGGTAATCGTTCATAGTGCCGCCCTGTGCAGCTATTATGACGTCGGCCCCATCACGGTCGCTAGGAAGTGCCGTTCTAGGTAACTTGATTCTGGCCTGCGTGTTCATCCTGTTCAGCACGTTTCACTCGCTCGGTTTCCGGATTTTCAAAATGCTCCAGACAACTATTTTTGATAGTCGAATGATTTGTGTAGCTTACGACGCTTGCTGTTCTACGCGTCGCGCTTCTGCTAAAGCGGCTAAGCTCCCAACTGAAACTGCAAAGCGTTCAAATCCCAAACTCCTGCGCTTGCAGCCATTGCTCCAGCAAAGGGTCGCGAAAGTTTTTGATGCGAAGTTGAACACCTGTGAACTCAGTCGGGGTAGTCTCCACTCCCACGACGCGCATACCGGCTGCAATCCCAGCGTCGGCGCCGGTCGGCGAGTCTTCAAAGACGATGCAGTGTTCCGGTGCTGTTGCAAGACGTTGCGCGGCTTTCAGATAGATGTCCGGAAAGGGCTTGGGGCGATGGACGTCGTAGCCGTTTACAACGATCTCAAAGTAGGGACGCAAGCCGAAACTGTCTAATACGAAATTGATGTTTTCCGGTTCGGCATTGGAGCCGATGGCCTTAGGAATCTTTTTATACCGTTCCAGAAAGTCAACTACGCCCGGCACTTCATATTGATTTAAGTCTTCTTTGAGCAGCAGTTCGCGAAACAGGCGTTCTTTCGCACGACCATGTTCGAAAGCTTCTTCGTCGGTTACTGGCCTGCTTAAGAATTCCTGAACTAACTCCGGGTTTCGTTTGCCGTGCATACGTGCTTCCAGATTCTCGACCTCCACGCCCAGGCTTTCCAGATAACGTTCCCAAGCAATGACGTGCATCGGCATGGAGTGAATCAAAACTCCATCCAGGTCGAAAATCATCGCTCCTGATTTTGCGGCTACATTCATCGGGGTTGAGAATAGCATGGTCCCGCTACACAAAGAGGCTGAAACGACGCTATAATCAGGGCACACGGGCAAGTACGTGATCAGTTTTTGTGGCCAGTCAAGAATCGGTGACCGTTAGCACTTCGGCGAATGTCCGCCGCCTGGGACGTGTAGCTCTCATTGGCCTGGTCTTAGTCGCTCTGACCGGCATCGTAGCACCGTTTCTCGACGGCTCACGCTTCCGTGGACAAATTCAGCAAACGCTGGCGGCCAGTTTAGGCCGTCAGGTGAGTTTCGAAAGCGTTCACTTTACGTTTTTCTCCGGTCCCGGTTTCTCGCTTGAAAACGTGACAATCAACGAGGATGGACGCTATGGTTTGGAGCCTTTTGCCTTTGTGCCTACCATGCAAATGCATGTCCGGCTTGACAAACTGCTGCTCGGACGAATCCAGATTTCCAGTTTGCGTTTAGTAGAACCGCTATTGAACTTTGTCAAGCGGGGGGATGAAACCTGGAACGTAGTGGAACTTGTGCAGCGTATGAGTACGCCGCGTCGGATGCCGCTGAACTTCTTTCCAGTGTTTGAAGTATCTGGTGGACGCGTCAATTTCAAGTTCGGCCTTCGCAAATCCACGTTATATCTGTTGAACTCGGATGTCAGTGTTTACCCAGAACGCTCGGGCAAACTATTCATTCAGTTTTCCGGCTGGCCCGCGCGTACTGATCGGGCCGGCATCGGGTTTGGCCACCTGCGCGGCAAAGTGAATTGGTATGTCAATTCCCAAAAAGCAACAGCGAATCAAATGGAGGCTGATTTAACGCTCGATCCCAGTAACTTGAGCGAGATCATGACGCTGATTGAAGGCCATGATATCGGCGTGCATGGGACAGTCAGTTCGCATGCCACGATTGAAGGGCCGCTGGCGGCTTTGAGGGTTCGAGGAGAGTTGCGTTTGGGAGATGTTCATCGCTGGGATCTTCTGCCCTCCAGCGGCGAGGATTTACGGATTCAGTATGGCGGCCAGGCTGACCTGCTTCGCAACGATCTCACCCTCAACACGTTCGGCACCAAAAAAGGCGAGAAAACGCCTGTCACTTTAGAAATGTCCATTCACGAGTTCTTGACGAACCCGCGATGCTCTTTGGACGCGCACTTGACGGATATTCCCCTCCAAAACGTACTGCCTTTAGGAAGGCGCATGGGACTGGCTGTACCACAAGACTTGGACTTGACCGGCACGCTGGGAGGGATAATTTATTACCGAACTAACGAAGGGCTGCGTGGAAATGTCGAGGTTCAGGATATCGCTGCAGCACTTCCGGGCATTCCTCCTTTGAGGGTAGAACGGGCTGGCGCTACCGTGACGGATGATCGCGTGCACTTTGATCCTACGGAGATTCAGGCTGATGCCGGAAGGCTCCGAATTGGCGGCGACTTTTATCTGTCTATGCCACGCGCGCAAATCTCGATTAACGCGGACGAGTACCCCAGCGGACGGTTGAGACGTGTTCTCCGTAGCTGGTTTGGAACGCCTGAGTTTTTGAACCTGTTGAAAGATGGCCTGCTCTCGGCTCAGATTTTCTATAGCAAGAACGAAGAGGAAGAGCCGCGCTGGTCAGGACGGGCGCAGTTCTCGCAAGCTGTGTTGACCTTTCCTGGATTGTCGGTGCCACTCCAGCATGCGGAGGGTCGAGTTAAATTCAGTGCTTCCGAATTAGAACTGACGCAGTTAAAGGCTGTAGTTGGTGCTCGCCAACTGCGAGGCAGCTATCGTTACAATGCGAACGCGAGGCGCCCTGAGCATCTTCATCTGGAGATGCCAGCCATCAGTTTAGAAGAGATCCAAACATTCCTTGCTCCGACGCTGGAAGCGCAAGGCTGGCTGGCACGCCTGCATGTAGCAAAACGCCGGGTGCCGGACTGGATGCAGGAAAGAAATTTAGAGGGCGAACTCGATGTAGCACATCTTTCCGCCGGCGATACCGTTCTAGGACCGCTATCAGCGCGTTTTGTCTGGCAGGGTACCGACGTCCAGTTTTCATTCTTACGACTTCGGCTTCCTGCGGGCGCTCTCCAAGCAGAAGGAACGGCCAGCTTAACATCTTATTCTCCCCGGTATGTGTTTAAGGCCAATCTCAATAACTATTCGTGGCGTGGAGGTTTAGTGAGCGCTCAAGGGACGCTCGAAACGGCTGGAACAGACATTTTGCGGAACATGCACGCGGAGGGAACATTTTCGGGAAACAATTTGAACCTGTCGCCAGAAGATACCTTCCGTCAAATGACAGGAGAGTTTACTTTTTCCTTGGCGGACGGTTGGCCCCATTTGCAACTATCCAAATTACAGGCTGATGACGAAGAGAATGACTGGACGGGCGAAGCCACCAGTGAGAGCGACGGAAAACTAATTTTCGATCTGGAGCATGCCGGTCAGCAACGGAAGGTGATCAGTACGGTAGTGCCGGAAAGTTCTGCCACGGTTACCTTGTCGGACCGCTAACTATTTTGGTGCGTTGACGGGGCGGACAGACGTGATGAAGTATTGCGTTTCGGCAAAGCAACTGCTGGGCACGCCTTTGTGCTGCTCATAGGTAAGAGCAACCTGCTGGCCAGCAACGCGCTGTATTTGCTCGGCAACAGCGTCATCACGCACACTGAAGGCGAAAATTTGCGGGGCGGTTCCAGGAAAGGCCGTAAGGGCTAATTCTCCTTCCCACGTTTTGCAGAGCCAACCTTTTTGGGAAATCTTTTGGACATAGCCTGCCCGCTCGCCTTTTGAGTAAGCATAGTGCAGTGTAATCCAGGTCCAAGCTGCCAAGAGAGCAGCCGGAAGAATGATCAGAAGCAAAAACAAAAGCAGCCAGAGACGCCAGTGCCCTTGTTTTCGCGCCGGGCGAGATGGAGTCGGGATGGAGGCCATCCGGTTATTGTAGCGATTCGGTCATCACAGCATCATCCAAAGACTTTATGGGCAGCAGCCTTTAAAGCCCCAAAGACACCGGCATGATCACCGGTCAGCGCGCCAATCGTATCCGTGAGGGCTGCCGTGTTTCCACCCGCTGCTTTCTGGGAGAGCATGCCCATAATAAGCGTGGTCACAACCGGGAGCATGCTTTGAACAATGCCGGAGCTTACGCCCGATTTTTGCGTCAAGCCGGAGATGACGTTCGTAAGCGCGCTACCGCCACCGAAGATTTGGCCTAAGATATTTTGGCCTTGTTGGGCCGCTGCGGGAGTGGCTAAAGCGCTGGGGTCGGTAGCAAACTTGGTGAGCGCGCCGCTAGTGAGTAGATCCATCAAGCCTGAGCCGCTCGGGCCTGCTAATTGATTCTGGAGCCCATGAGCCAGCGCTGGGGCCGCCGCTGCCACAAGCGAGCTTACCTGATCTCCGCCTATGCCAAATTGTTGGCCTAACTGCTGGCCGACACCGCCATGCGCGGCAGACAACATCGTTTCAATCAAACTCATGCCATTTTCCTCGCTGATTCCAGAGTAGGGTGAGGCCAGGCAGAGAGACTAGTACGGAAAATTTCTTCTTTATTGCGGATCGTAACTTTTCAAGCGGTGAGCCGGTGCCGTACCGCGTCCTGGAAATCCATCGCTAGTTGAACAAGGCGATCGCCTGTGCGTCCGCAGGGACACTGCTGCGATTCTACTTTGCCGGTTAAACCGGTTCCGGTGAAATGTCCGCGCCGCCTGCCGTACCAGAGTTGGCCATCCAACAAGGAAAAGATAATTCCGCTTTCAATGTGCCAGCCTTCATGCGCTTCACACTCCGTAGCGAAAGTCATTCCGTCAGCGTCTAAAAGCAGTTCGAAAACTGGCGCTCCAAATGCCTGCCAGAAAGTAGCGCGAGTCGTTTCGCGCAACAGCGTATCACGGCAACCAGTCAGAACAAAAACAGCCCGGTCCAACTGATTTAACTGGAAAGATTGTTTTTCAAGAGATCGCGCCAGCTCCAAAAGATGCTCGGAGGAGCCGAGGAGAACCTGCGGGCTATACGCCTGCAACTCCATTTTCTGCTCGGGCGAGAAATACTGCACGTCTTCAAAGAGCGCCGTTGGACTGCTTATTTGTGCAACCCGCACCTGAGAGGGTACAAAGCTGGGTAACTTACGGCGGCTTGCCGTCGATGGGAGAAAGCGTCCAAATGCGACAGGGTTCCGCATCATTTTCACCTTAGAAAGGCAGTGCCGGAACCCTGCTGCTTTTCTCAAAACAGGAGTGAAAACGTTTAAGGCTGTACCTGGAAATCGGCCCGGCAGCCGCGATCCACCCAAATGCCGCGAGAGTCGAAGCCCCAAGCCCCGTTGCGTCCGCAAGCACTGTTGTATTGCCTCACGATCTTCACACCCCGCGCCGTATTAGCAGCGCAGTATTGCCGCTGGCCATTATCGGAAGAGCAGGTCACGATGTAAGGACCGCCGGGCCGATTATTCCCATTACCGGGCCCATAACCTGAGCCAGGACCTGGACCATAACCCGGGCCAGCGCCATAGCCGGGCCGTCCGGAGTTTGAGCCACCGCGCCATTCCAGATCGAAGGTATAACCTTCAAAGCCTCCCTTCGGATCTTCAATCCGGACGACTGCCGCACCGCCGTTGCGAGGATCACGCACCAGCGTCATGCGGCCACGCCCATCGATGCCTTTGAATTGAAAGTTGTTCGGATTGCGAGGCAATATGCTGTCACATTGAAAGCGACGGAATTGTGAGGGCTGGCCGGAAATCGTACGGATGCGCGCCCGGTCGCCAGTCACCTCTACTTCCGCCACGCCATCGACATTGACTTCAATCGTGCATTTGCCCCGATCGCCATTCGGACGACCTTTCATGATGGCCTGCATTGTACCTTGTGCCCAAATCGGCGTTCCTGCGCCTGCTAAGAGGCAGCAGATTGCTATAAAATTTTTCATATAATTACTCCTCCTACATAAAAATCAGTAGACCTGTAACAGTCTATAATTCCGTATTCGAAGCACTATAGCTGGTTTTCGTGAGATGGGTCTTCCTGAGCAGCACTGAAGAACTCAATCATTAAACGATTCACTCGTTCCGGCGCTTCGTGTTGGATCCAATGGGTACAATCGTCAAAGCGCACTAGCTCACCTGTCCGGCAGTACTGCAAACTCTCTTCCGCCATGCGGAAGCGGAGAAACGGATCGTGTACGCCCCACAGAATTTTGGTAGGAACTTGCACAAAAAGATTTCTGGGTTTGAGGCGAGAACGGGCAGCGGCCCGATACCAATTGATCATGGCTCGTAAAGCGCCCGGTTGCGCCCATGCCTCCCGATAGTGCCGCAAATCTTGAGAAGAAAAGGTTCCAGGACAGCTCGTGCGCAACAGGCTCGACGCTAAGATCCGAAAGTTGCCTGCCGATAATATTTTTTCCGGCAGCCAAGGCAGTTGGAAGAACAAGATGTACCAACTCCTCACCATCTGGGCTGGGCTTGTTTTCACATTCTGCAGCATCACGGCCGGATGCGGTACGTTCAAGATCATCAAACGCGCTACCCGCTGAGGCGATTGCAAAGCTACATTCCAAGCCACCGCCGCACCCCAATCATGACCCGCTAAGCCAAATCGCTTCCAACCAGCCTGATCCGCTATGGCCAGAACATCGGAAGTGAGTTGCGACTGTGTGTAATTCGAGATAGCCGGTGGCTTGCTGCTGGTGTCGTATCCGCGCTGGTTGGGCGCTACGACGCGAAAACCCGCTTCCGCGAGAGCACTGATTTGATGCCGCCACCCGTACCAAAATTCCGGAAAGCCATGCAATAGAAGAACGGGAAAGCCCTCTTCCGGCCCGGCGGCTACCGCTTGCAGGCAAATACTTCCATTCCGGAACGTTAGAGCCTGCTGCGTAATCAAGCTCCTCGATCCGATAACAAGCGCTGAAGATTCAAGGCCAGAATCGCCTGCGCTTGCTCCTTTTCCAGTCCTAGCTCGTACAAGGCTTTCACCTGAGCGTCAAAGATAGCGGCATGCCAGCCGCGCGGGAAGAAACTTGAATCCGTGCCGAACAATAGCCGCTCCACTCCTACTACATTGATGGCCCGCTGATAAACCGTGCGCAGATCCAGATCTTCATAGAGCATCCAGCGGTTTGAGCTGGACGTGTCGAGGTAGATGTTCGGACAAAGATCGGCGACCATCAGGGTTTCCCGCAACAACCCGGCCCCAAAGTGAGGAATGATGAAACGGATTCTCGGGAAGTGCAGAGCCACCGGATGCAAGTCTAATGGGTTGGAGTGCCGCATATTAAATTGGCTCGGCAAACCGAGTTTCTTGCGCACGCCGATTGAAATAGCTCCGCAATGAACAAAGACGGCTAATCCGGCATCAGAAGCAATTTCCAGCAAAGGAACGAGGCGTGCATCCGTCAGGGAAAAAGTGTGCATAGCGGGAAACAGGCACAGGCAATGCAGGTGAGGATTGGAGGCTGCTGCCTGCACCCGCTCCAGCGCATCAGGCTGAGTCGGATCCAGCATGAAATATCCAAAGAAACGCCCCGGGTAAAGTGCTACCGCTGCGGCGACGCTCGACTCGTCACCGTGGGTACTGGCGATCAAACAAGCGCGTTCTACTCCCTGCCGATCCAATTCCGCAATCCATTGCCCGGCCAGGATGACCGGGTCGGCGGATGGGATCTCCCACCCGAGCAGCGGCCCTAATGCTTCAACGCTCTCCGCCTTTTTCTGGCGAGCTAAGCCAGCGTAAAAGGTGTGGGAAAAGAAATGAATGTGCGCGTCATTGATCAGGAGCGGCTCCCAGGGCGTTTGTCTCATGCATCGTCGATTGTAGCGAGAGGAATATTGCCAGCGTGTTCAGAAATATAGAATTCTTCGAAGATTAAAACCCCTTCACGCCAAACCACTGTCTTTCGGCACGTTAAGACTTTGTGGGAAGGCGTCAAAAAGGCAGGAAGACAAAAGAGCTTCCGCAAGGACCTGGAAGGAGGTTCCATATGCTCAAAAGACTTGGGGTTTTGACAATGATGTTCCTCGGCACAGCGGCGTTTTTACAACCTGTGTCTGCTTATGCGCAATCGCCCTATGATCGCGGCTATTACTCCTATAACGACCGGGATTATCGCAATAACTATTATGGGCCGAGCCGCGACTACGATCGCCATGAATGGCGCGAACAAGAGCGGCGTGAACAAAGATGGCGCGAACGCCGGTGGCGTGAACAGGAATGGCGTGAGCACGAGCGCTGGGAAAACCGTAACGGCTATTACAATAACCGCTATTACAATCCGTACAACGGGTATCCTTACTAATTCTTTGTTGCATGGGGGGCGAAGCGGACATCCATGGGGAGAGATGTCCGCTTCGTATTGATTTTTATACGCTAGATAGCGGCGCTCCGAAGAATGCGTCAAATCAAAGGAGAATTCGATGGATCGACTCAGCGAATTGCAATCAAAATACGCCCCGGCTTTGCAAGCTATGCAGCAGCAGGGCATTCAGGTCTTCCACACAGAGCTTAGAGATAATAAACTATTGGTCCAAGGTGTTGCGCCGACACAAGAGGCAAAGAACGCTGCTTGGAACCAAATCAAAGCCATTGACAGCAGCTACTCGGATCTTACCTGCGATTTGAGAATGCCGTCAGAGGCCCAGGAATGGGAAGCGTTCCGTAATGCTTCTCCTCAGTCCCTGGCTGGTGGCTTGTCAGCGGCCTTCCGGTCAGACCAAACTTCCGCGTTTCCTTCTATGCTTTCAAGCCTGTTCGGCGGCTCCGATCCGCAGCAGCGGGCAGGACTTTTAAATCAATTAATGTCATCGGCCGGTCCCAGCCTGCTGGGAGCAGCATTACCAGGGCCACTGGCGGGTCTTCTGAGAGGTGGTTCGTCCATCACGCCGGAGCAAGCGCAACAGATCTCACCGGAGGCGATTCAGAATCTGGCGGAACATGCGCAGAAAACGAATCCATCTATCATCGACCAGGCCAGTAACTTTTACTCGCAACATCCAAAAGCAGTACAAGCGCTGGGCGCAGGTGCCTTGGCGATGATCATGTCGCATATGAGCAAACGGTAATTGGGCTACTAAGCTTCTGCGCTGAGACTAGCCGGGAATGACAGGAAAAGGAATAAAGCGAATTCCTTCGTGTTTTAATGACAGAGATTCTGGGACGAACACAAAACTGATTTTTCCTAGGCAACTGAAATCAGTCGTATTCATTTGGCTTCATAACTTAATAATCAGTGTTCGCCTCAGAATCATGACTTTGCAGAGTGAGGGAGACAATGAAGCAAACAATCGTACGCTACCTTTTTGCGTGCATAGCGGTTTCATGCACGACTTTCTCCAGTGCGCTATCTCAGGAAGCGCCAACTAAGTCACAGAAAATACCCACTACCACGGTGTCTTCTTCCCGCACCTGGATCGCTACCAGTTCGACGGCTATGGGCATTACCGGGGATGTACGGACCGCTCCAGGACA
>JBCJKO011019106.1:0-17946 GCA_039877535.1 Touit batavicus
GACTGCCAGAATACTGGCACGCCAGGTGAGTGCTGGTTTTACGGCTAGAACTGCTGCCGGGGCAGTACCGCGTGTGGGAGAAACATAGCCGTAGATGGCATGGCCGGGCCGAACCATGCCGCCCCAGGCGTAACTCCGCCGGTAAGCAACCGGAACGGTGCTGGACAGATGCCGAAAACGAGGCTGGACACCGAGCTTTGCCAACTCTTCTGCCAGCTTGTTCAAATGCGCTACCTGTTCGTCAGTTTGTGGGGAATCGTAGTTGGCGGCGGAGGCAAAGTGGGTCATCAAGCCTTCCAGTTCGACATGTTTGGCCCTCAGAATAGCTTCTCCGATTGCCTCCGTCTCTCGGCGGACTCCCAGCCGTCCCATGCCGGTATCAATTTTGAGGTGATAGCGAATCCGCTGCTGCCTCCTCACGGCCAAAACGTCCAGTTCGTCCAGATCCTCCAATGAATGAATAACGGGCGTCAGGTCGGCATCGAGCATGGCTTCGCGAGTAAAGGGCAGGAAGTCGGCCATGACGAGAATGCGCGCCCGAATATCGGCGCTTCGCAAAGCAATCCCCTCGTCTGTATTGCTGACGGCGAGCCAGCGTGCCCCTTCCGCTTCAAGAATGCGGGATACCTCCACGGCACCATGCCGGTAGGCGTCGGCTTTGACCACCGGCATGATCTCTACATCCGGCCCAACCACTTGCCGGACAGCCTGGAAGTTGGCCGCAATCTGCCCGCGCGAGATTTCGACCCACGAGCGGTAGGGCATGCGCTGAGGGGAAACCGGCAACGGAGTTTCCCGGGCGTTCCGGCTCGGAACGTCAGTTTCCTGGAGACGAGACTTCATGAATTTGGCGATAACCGCTGGAACAGGTTTTCATACTGATCAGCAACTACATCCCAACTGTAAAACTTTTGAACCCGGCGCATGGCGCAATCCCCCCATTGCCGACGTTCTTCTTCGGAGAGACCGACGGCCCATTGCAGCTTTTCCGGCAAGTTGTTCGTAAATGGTACGGCCGCGCCGCCTGCTACTTCCGCGTTTTCCGGCGTATGCAGATAAAGCACCAGAGCGCCGCGTCCCATCGCTTCTAACAGAGCTGGGTGCGTGCCGCCAACCTCCGTGGCTTGCACGTAAACGGAACAGTGTGACTGCAACTGATGGTAACCCTCGCCATAGATCGCGCCGGGGATGATGATACGCGGATCGCACGTGTTTTTGATCTCCCGTATGTAGTCCTGGGCATAGGGCGCGTCACCGACAAGAGCCAGCTTCTGGTTGGTTTGCACTGCTTCGAAAGCTTGGCGAACGAGCAAGGCATTGTTTTCCGGCTCCAGGCGGCTGACATAGAGTACATATTGGCCGGGTTCGAGGCCAAGCGCCTGTATGTGGTTGCAGTTCCTGACCTTCCCTGTAGGGGCACCATAAGGAATGAAGGAAGAGCTTTTGTTATAACGCTTGACATAGTATTGCTGGATATTTTCCGCATCTGTGACCACGGCTGACGGACACCAAGTCGCCAGCCACTCCGAGAGCAAATACCAGGACTTCGCCAAACGATTCCACTTTTTGCGGTGCCGCTCCAATCCATCTACGTTTAAGGCTGTCGGCATAGCCAGAAAGCGCGGCATTACGGTGAAAAGAGCATTGGCGGCATTGCAGTACAGTACAGCATCAAAACGGCGTAGGAGCAAATCGAAGGTGGAGAAGGCAGTATGGGCAATGGTATCGAAATACTTTGGCGGATGGTCGGTAGATAGCGCAGCTGCACGCCTCGATAAGAGGCATGTGATTTCTCGCGGCAATAAACCACGACACGATGACCGCGCTCGACGAGACGCACGGAAAGCTCCTCGGCGAAGGTCTCGAATCCTCCATAGTTGGCGGGAATACCGCGCGTCCCGAGCAAAGCGATTCGCATGAAGGGCGAGGTTAGCGCTCGGCCATCCTCTCGGTGACGGGAAAACTGACGGGCTGCGGAGCAAACCAAGTGGCCATGTAGGCATCATCAACCCGGTGGCGGCGCTGAATCTCCTGCCGCTTGCGCCAGGACCTACGCCAATCGCGCGCCACGATGGCGAAAGCGCGCAGGGAAGACCACTCGCGTAGAAAACAGCCCGCCACTACTAGGAGGTCGCGGGAGGTAATGGCCAGAAGTTCTGCTTATATAGCGAGAAGGTTATGTTGTTGATCCGCATTAAAAATCGATTCTTGACTGAATGCATGTTGATGACGGCTGGCAAAGACCGGCGATTGGATGGCAGCACGCTGCGCACGTGATAGGCAATAGCACGCGGCGTGTAAAGGCACTTCCATCCGAGAAGCTGCGCCCGCCAGGCAACATCTGCATCTTCCCGGTAAGCGAAAAAGTCCGGGTCAAAGAAGTCGCCATGCAGCGCAACATCTTCTATCATCTCTCTTCGGTACAGCGCCGCCGCACCGGTGGCGCCGAAAACGTACTCAGCGGTTTGGTACTGACCATTGTCCGGCTGCTGACTACCGCGATCAAAGTGACGCAATTCTGGGGTGAAGTAAATGCCGGTGGAATCGAGCACCGGCACAGCGGGAACCGTAAAGTCAGGCTGTATAGCCAGGAGTTTGCCGCAGACGGTACCGATTTGACGTTCGGCCTCCCCCGCTTCGAGCAAAGCGGAAAGGAAATCGGGCGAGAGGCGGACATCCGGGTTGAGCGTCAATACCCAAGTGCCTTGTGCTTGTCGAATAGCTTGGTTTTGGCCTCCGGCGAAGCCTGTATTTTCACGGTTGTAAGTAATGCGTGCCTGATGCTCAAAAGAGCGGAGGAGTTGCGGTGTTCCGTCGGATGAAGCATTATCGACAATGATCACCTCCAAGCTGGGCAGCGTTTGCGCCAGGACATAATGCAGGCATTGCCGGATATAACGGGCGCTGTTGTAAGTGACAATCGCGACGGAAACAGCAGGGCGACTCACCCAGGCTTGACCAGGCTGAAGTACAGCTTCCAATACGGATCAAACCCGACTTGCTTTTGCAGTGCGGCGATTTCCTGTTCGCTTTGCGAGAAAGCCGCTTCAATTTGACGGCGGGTGCGTTCATCGGTGGCTGTTCGAAATTGTTTCCATAATCGAAGTGCCGCTCCTTTTCCACGCAGGGCCGCCATAAAGTTTTTTTGCTTTGCGGCGGCCAGCAGGGACAGAAACTGGCCGACCAAAACCGGCCAGGCAAACCGTCGTAGGGTTTTCGCCGAATAATATTTAGCGAGAATCAGCACCTGATTGCGGGCGCTCAGATAGTAAACACGATAGCTACTTTTCCCCAGCGTGGTTTTGCTCATGTGGGTGGCGACAGCAGACGGCTCATAGACCCCGCTCAAGCCTGCCAGAGCACAGCGGATACCAAAATCCACGTCCTCATAGTAAGATTCGAAACGCGTTTCGAGCAATCCGATCTGATCGAACACACGGCGATGAAACAAGGCCGCTGTCATCGGGGCGGAGTAGATGCGGCGGCGGGCGGACCAGACTGGACCATCCGATTTGCCATACCCGGAGCGCCAGGCATAAGCAGCGCGGGAGACCAGATCCCAACTACCGTCAATTTCATCTTTTCCATTGGGCCGCAGCAACTTGCCGACAGCAAATAAAGCTTCTTCCTCGTGAGCCGCACGCAAGGCGTTCGTGAGCCAATAGCGATGCAGGACGACATCATTATTAACGATCAAAATCCAATCGCCGGAGGCGCGCTGAATGCCTTCGTTGACGGCCACGGCAAAGCCCCGATTTTCGGGAAACTCAATCAGATCCGCACCAAATTGTCGCGCGACATCGCGGGAGTTATCCTGACTGCCGTTATCGACCACGATGATTTGAACGGGTGCCTCAGATTGCGCTTGCAGATTTGCCAGGATATTCCGCAACAGATCCGCCCGGTTCCAGGTAGGGATAATAGCGGAGACGGTCGGCATTCTTTTCTACGATAGCTGAACCAACTAAATGCGCTTGATGGCTTAGCGTCCTAGTACCGCACAGTATAGAATGAGTTCGCCCCTCAACAACTCATGACTCCCTGGACACGAAGAAGTTTTCTCGCATCGTTGTCAACTCCAATTCTTGAAACAGCTTTGCCTGCTCAGGAGCGGCGTACGGCCCCATCAAAGATCAAAATTACGGATCTGCGCTGTGCAATTCTGGGCCGCAATCCCGTTGTTCGTATTGTGACCGATGGAGGCATCTCCGGCTACGGTCAAGCGGAATCCTCCAAGGTGTATATCAAGCCGATGGTTCTCTTCTACAAGGATTATCTTCTGGGCGAAGATCCCACGGATGTTGAGCGCGTGATGCTCAAAATTCGCCGATTAGGTGCGTTCAAGCCGTGGGGCGCGGCCGTCAGTGCGATTGAGATCGCTCTTTGGGATATTGCGGGTCAAGTTGCTGGTGTGCCTGTTTACAAGTTGCTAGGAGGCAAAATCCGTGACCGAGTGCAGATCTATAACGGAGGTTTTCGGCCACCCATGACTGGGCAAAGGCCGCAGGACTATGCCGAAAACGTGCAGAAGATGAAGGAAGCCAAGGAAGGGTTTACTCTGATAAAAATGGCGGTTGGTTTCCACAATCCCGCCATGATGTGCGCCATTCCAAATATGTGGTACGACGAGCCGCGTCAAGGAGCATCGCACCCAGATCGTGGTCTGATGACGGAACGCGGTTTAGAGCACGTGATCTCCTGCGTGCAGGCGATGAAAAAAGTAACCGGCGATGAGGTTGGCCTCGCTCTCGACTGCGGACCCGGCTGGACGCCCAAAGATGCTCTCACCTTTGCGCGAGCCTGCGAGCCGCTGCATATTACATGGATTGAAGATATTCTTACCGGCGACTATACGCCTTACCCGAATGCCGAACTCTTCCGTGACCTGAAGCAAGCGACTTCTGTGCCGATCCACACCGGAGAAGAGATCTACCTACGGCAGAACTTCAAAGACCTGATCGAGAAGCAGGCCGTCGATGTGGTAGGTCCCGACCCGGAAGACGTGGGCGGCATCGCTGAACTCAAATGGATTGCGGAATACGCTGACATCCATGGGATTTTAGTTGCCCCACACGGTATCTTTGATGGCCTGATCGGGCTGGCTGCGCACGTTCATATGGCCGCTACGCTGCCCCAAAACTACATTGCCTTTGAATACCCTTTCGGGCAGCCCGAGTGGTGGTACGACATCGTCGAAGGTTTGCCTGATCCGATTGTCAACAAAGGATTCATTAACGTCTGGGACCGCCCTGGTCTCGGCATAACTTTCAAGGTCGCGGCAGCGAAGCAGCGCCTCAGGGAAGAGGATCGCCAATTTTTTGACTGAGGAAAATTCTTGTTACTGGTGCAAACCGAACCTTCAAAATGTCATGCGGTTGGTACTACACTACAGCATTTCTGCTGATCAACTCGCGGTAAAAATAGGCGCTGGTTTTGGGATAGCGTTTCAGGGTTTTGAAATCGACGTAATAGATGCCGAAACGCAGGCTGTAGCCGTCTGCCCATTCAAAGTTATCCATTAAGCTCCAAAGGAAATAACCGCGTACTGGGTAACCTTCTGTTACGGCCCGTTGCAGCTTAGAAATATAGTTACGCAGGTACATGACACGATCCGTGTCGTAGATGTGGCCATCCGGCATCAGTACATCAGCGGCGGAGCAGCCGTTCTCGGTAATGTACAGTTCCTTGACGCCCCAAATTTCCGCTACGTGGCGTGGCGCCCAATACAGAGCTTCCGGACCAATGTAGAGCCAGGGCGAGGCCATATGCGGGTACGAGGAGGGATCTTTAATGCGCTCGAAGCCCATGGGTGAGTCACTGGCGCGAACGTAAACCGGCGTGTAAAGATTGATGCCGACAAAATCGAGCGGACTACTGATGACTTTGAGATCCTCCGGCGTGAATCGGGGAGCAGCCGGCCCCTGCTGTTGCAAATATTCCTCCATGTATTTGCCTTCCAGGATGACGGTCAGATACTGGGCATTCAAAAAGCGCGTGGCCTGGGCGCTGGCTTTAATATGTGGCTCGGCTTCAATGACCGGGATGCCGCTGAGAAGATTGTCGGCCAAGCCGACCTTTGTTCCCGCTTTGCCTTTGGCCCGGATGGCCTGTACGGCGAGGCCATGGGCCAGCACCGCATTGTGCCGGACCTGGTTCAACTGCGCGGGAGGCAGACGTAGTCCCGGGGCATGGATGCCTACTTCGTGGCCGAGGTCAACAAAAGAAGAGAATTCGTTGGTTGTGAAGAAGTGACTCACCCGGTCGGATAGTTTGCTGGCGACGTACCCGGCGTACTCGCCAAATGCTTGGGAGGTGTCCCGTGACTGCCAGCCTTTGTAGCGGTCTTGAAGGACTTGTGGCAGGTCCCAATGAAATAAAGTGCAAAAGGGCTGAATGCCATTCGCAAGCAGTTCATCGACTAGGCGGTCGTAATAAGCAATGCCTCGCTCGTTGGGTTGTCCGACGCCTAACGGAAAGATACGCGACCAGGAGGTAGAGAAGCGGTAGATCTTAGCGCCCAGCCATTTCAACATCTGAACGTCTTCTTTATAGCGGTGATAGCTATCAACGGAGACATCTCCGTTATCGTTGTTGTGAACTTTGCCGGGTATGTGGGAGAAGGTGTCCCAGATGGAAGGGCCTCTGCCCTCGGCTTCGACACCACCCTCAATCTGGTAGGCCGCCGTGGCGCAACCCCAAAGGAAGCCGTTGGGAAACCCATAGAAATCCGGCTGCGGCTGGCCTTGGGCTGGCAGCGAATTTTCTGATAAAGAAGTCAGAGCCGCGGCCGCTCCTACCTGTTTCCCGAATGTCCGCCTGGATAAACGATTCGACATGGATTTTCTTCAGGGTATCGGAAACAAAATTTGTTTTTCTCACTGAGAAAAGTCCTACCTGTCCGGAACCAATTAGTTCATGACAAAAAACGTAGGCATGACGACCACGGCGAAAAGCAGGTGGCTGGGTTGGAAAGTCCTGGCTATGTTAAACGGGCAACGCCGGACGGTGGTGGCTTTGAGTTTACTGGTTTGTATCACAGCCGGATTGGACGTGGCGGTTCCCTTCATTACTCGTGAAGTGATTGACGGCGTTGTCCGCTCACTTCAATCTGCCAAGGCAGATGCCCTCCGGTCGCTGCTGTTGGCAGCGGGTGCCGTTCTCGCCATCACCGTACTGACGCGGCTGTTACGGTCTGTTTACAACTATCGCTTGTTCAAGCTGATCTCTTCGGCGGAGGACGAGATCAAAAATGCAGCTTTTGCCAACTTTCTGAGTCTCGATACCGAGTACCAAGGCAGCGTGAATACGGGAGAGGTAATTGGCGCCCTGGATCGCGGGGGCACAGCTTCTTTTGTCATCCTATATGAAATTTTCGGGCAGAATCTGCTACCGCCAACCCTGGTGCTACTGGGAGTTTTGACGGCTCTGCTGATGAAGAATGCCTGGATGGCCGCTCTCATCTTTCTGCCGCTTCCGGCCTATGCGATTGCCGTCACCCGGCTCTCCGGGCGGATGCACCGGCTGGAGTATTTAATCAGCCATTCGTTTGAGCGCGTCACCAAAGAGTCTTTTGATATTGCCAGCAATGTTCGCGTGGTGAAAAAGTTCAGCCGGGAGCGCCAGGAAGCGCGCGAGCAGCGGGAACTGCTTCACCGGGCGCGGCGTTTTCACTATCGGGGCGAGCGATTATGGGCCTTTATTGAAAACGTGCAAAGCCTATTTGCCAACGTGGGCCGCGTGGGCGTAATTGCCTTCGGCGGATTTCTGGTGCTGACACACCGATGCTCGGTAGGTGAGTATGTACTGTTCATTGCCATGCAGGACATGGTGTATGGGCCAATCTCACAGCTTTCCATCATTCTGCCCAAACTGCGGCGCAATCTATCACGGGCGGAGCGGATGTTCGAAATTCTGGAGCAGGGCCGAAAGGTGTGCGATGTGCCCCAGGCTAAGCAACTGACAGGGCCGGTACGTTCCGTGAAGTTCTGCGATCTCTCGTTCAAGTACACGGGCGCAGACCAGTGGACATTACGCGATGTAAACTTTGAAGTTCCGGCAGGAGCGACGGTGGCTTTAATCGGGCCAAGCGGCTCGGGCAAAAGCACACTGATGAATCTGCTGCAACGGTTGTATGATCCGCAGGAAGGCAGCGTGCTGATTGACGGAGAAGACATCCGGTTGGTCAGCCAAAGCAGCCTGCGTGAGCAGATTTCAGTGGTGCCGCAAGAGGTGGAACTGTTCTCCCGCAGCATTATCGAAAACATCGGTTATGGAAGAGATCAGGTCGATCGCCAAAAGGTGGAAAGTGCGGCACAGATGGCCCAAGCACACGGGTTTATCACGCGTTGTGAAAACGGCTACAACACGCAGGTGGGCGAGCGTGGCATGAAACTCTCTGGCGGTGAGCGCCAGCGGCTCGGGATTGCCCGAGCGATTGTACGCGATCCGAAGATTCTGATTCTGGATGAAGCCACCAGCCATCTGGATAATGAAAGCGAGCGGCTGATCCAGGTCGCAATGGAAAAGATTACCGAAGGCCGAACCTGCTTTATCATTGCGCACCGCTTATCGACCGTGCGCAAAGCGGATATGGTTGTGGTGTTCAACAATAGTACCGTCGAGGCAGTGGGCACGCATGATGAGCTATGGCACACCAGCCCGACTTACCGGAAACTGCACGGAATCCATGTGGCAGAAGTGCCGAAGCGGCCTGTGGCGGTGCCAGAGGAAGAGACGGACTTGCAGCCGATTGCAGTGGGCGAGTAGAATTCAATGTTCACCTTTAGAGCGCGGGTTGAAAGGCTCGCGCTCTTGTTTTTGAGTTCGTTAACAAAGACATAAAGTTTCCGGCCTTCAACCTGCCGTACGCTCGTCAATAGATTTTCCAGCGCAAGCCTCTGCACTCGCCTCCTCCCGAAAGAACTAGAATAGTGAGTACAACAGCAGTTCGGATGTAATCGACTGGCAGTGTTAGGCCGCGTATCCGGAATTTCTCGGAGGCCGGGGCAGGGCTACCGATGCAGGATTATAAGGGGCAGCGTTCTTCTTCCATAACAGTAAAACGCCGCACCGCAAGAAAAATGTTAGAGCGCGAGCTTTTGCTCCTGATTGAAGCAGCTAGCGCGCTTCTGGCTTCGCCGCAATCGCCGGATGTGCTACGAACCATAATTGAGCTCGCGCAGCAGTTTGTTTCTGCAGATGCGCATGCGGTCTGGCGTAGGCGGCCGGACGGGATATGGTATCTGAGTTCCTCGGCTCATTTGTCACAAAGCTTTGTTGAGAGCGGTTTTGGCGATGCCTCCCTGGAGCAAGCAATCTCCGGGCCTATGCTGTTTGCCGATGTGCGGACCGATACTTTTCTACTTCATAGAAGAGAGATCCTTGAAAGGGAAGGGATTTGGTCAGCGCTGGTTATTCCGCTTTTCATCCACGGCCAGGTAGCGGGTGCCGTAGCTTTTTATTGGAAAGCTCCCCATAAATTTTCCCGCCGGGAGACTCGACTGGCTACTGCTCTTGGCAGCTTAGCAGCGGCGGCGCTGGGTACAGCGGAACGGTACGACTACCAGATTGAGTCGAAAAAGCAGTTGGAATGGTCTGAGCGGAGATTTGCTTTTCTGGCACAAGCCGGTTTTCTGCTTTCTTCATCCTTGGACTATGAAACGACGCTCGCCAATGTAGCCAAGCTGGCGGTGCCTGATTTCTCCGACTGGTGCAGCGTGGACATTCTGGACGAAAAGGGGGAGGTGCAGCGTGTTGCCGTGCAGCACTCCCATCCTGAAAAGATCCGCTTTGCTTATGATTTCATCCGAAAGTATCCACCACGTGAGGAGGATCCGGCGCGAGTGGCGCTGCGCACCGGGATCTCACTCTTGTTGGAAAACGTCCCGGATCATACGCTGGTGAAGTGGGCCCGCGACACGGAGCATCTACATCTCATCCGGGAACTCGGGATGACTTCCCTGATGATTGTTCCCATGCTGATGGGTGATCAGAGCCTGGGTGTTATCTCGTTTGTCAATGCAGAATCCGGACGCCGTTATACGCCTGCTGATTTGCGGGTAGCGGAAGAGTTGGGGCGGCGGGCGGCATCCGCTATTTCCCATGCCCGGCTCTACCGCCATGTGCAGGCCGGCGAGGAACGTCTGCGCTTGGCTGTCGAAGCAGCGCGTTTAGGCATCTGGGAGCGTGATCTTCAAAGCGGCGAGTTGACGGCCTCCGAGCAGTGTAAAAGGAGTCTCGGAGCACCGTTGAATGAGCCGCTTGACTACAAAGATTTTGTCGGCCGCATTCATCATGAAGACCGGGTGTTGTGGCGGCAAGCTAACCGGCGTGCGATTGACGGGCGCGGCGCGTTTGAAGTGGAGTGCCGGATCTGGTGGCCGGATGCGTCGCTGCACTGGATTATGGCGCACGGGCGCTGCCTTTACAAAGACAATCGGCCGGAACGCATGGTCGGAATTACGGTGGACGTTACGGAACGACGCCTGTTTCTTGCGCAGGAGCAACAGGCTCGTCAAACGGCTGAGTTGCTGAACAGTATCGGCCCCCTGCTTTTATCGGAGTTAAATCCCGAAAGACTGGTGCAAAAAATTACGGATGTGGCAACCGCCCTGGTCGGCGCGGAGTTTGGCGCGCTATTTTATAGCGTCAGGGGACATCATAGCGAGTCGCCTTTGTTATACAGCCTTTCAGGAACAGCCCGCGAGCGATTTCGCAAAGACCAGCCGATTCCTCATGCTGAACTGGCCGGTCCGACTTTGCGCGGCGAGGCGAGTATCCGACTCGATGATGTCACAAGCGATCCGCGTTACTGGCAAGAGTTCCCGTTTCCCGGTATCCTGCACGGGCATCTTCCGGTACGGAGCTATCTGGCCGTTCCCGTCAAATCACGCGCTGGTAAAGTGTTCGGTGCGCTTCTTTTCGGGCATCAAAAGGCCCACATCTTCAGAGAGGAGCATGAGCAGATTGCGGCGGGTATCGCGGCCCAGGCGGCTACGGCTCTCGACAATGCGCAATTGTTCGATGAATCGCGGCAAGCGCAGGAGGCTTTGCGGCAGTCGAATGAAGAACTCCGCCGCGCCAACGAGGACTTAAATCAGTTCGCCTATTCCGCCAGCCACGATCTGCAGGAGCCGCTGCGCATGGTGGCAATCTACAGCCAGTTGCTGGAGCGCCGGTATGGCGACAAACTGGATGACAGCGCCAAAGAGTATATCCATTACACGGTACAGGGTGCCAAACGAATGGAGATGCTGGTTAGAGATCTGCTTGCTTATACGCAAGCCGCTGATATCTCAAACGATGAGATCTCGCCTGTGAATGCGACGACGGTTCTCGATAAAGTTTTAGCGAATTTAAAAACAGCCATCGATGAAAATGGAGCGAGTGTTTCCCGGTCGTCGCTTCCCGATGTGCAGGTGCAACAAGTACACCTGACGCAACTGTTTCAGAATCTCATCGGAAATGCGATCAAGTACCGCAAACCGGATGAGCCGCCCCGGATTGAGGTGTCGTGCTTGGAGGTTGACGGGTTTCATCAGTTTTGTTTTGTTGATAACGGCATCGGTATCCCCCCTGAGTACCAGAAGCAGATCTTCGGCATCTTCAAACGGCTACACACAACAGACCAATATTCCGGCACCGGCATCGGACTGGCCATCTGCCAGCGCATTGTAGAGCGGTACGGCGGCCGCATCTGGGTAGAGTCCGAAGAAGGCCGGGGCTCCCGGTTCTGCTTTACCCTGCCGCGCTATGGACTTGGCAAAACTGCTGAGCCGGCGAGTATCTGATAACGTTGAGGATCAGCATGATAAAAGTCTGGTCCCTTTTCCTGATGGTGTTTGCCTGCTGTGTGACGCTCAACGCACAGACAACGTCTGCTCCCCTTCGCGTCGGCATCGTGGGCCTGGCGCATGGTCACGTTGCTGGTTTTCTGAACGGCGGCGCGCTGACACCGGCCGGGGGTGCGCTGCATCGTCCGGATATCCAGATTGTTGGCATTGTTGAGCCTGACCGTTCTTTGTTTGATGCTTACGCCGGGCGTTATCATCTCGCTCCGAATCTGTACTACGCGAGCATTGACCAGATGATTTCCCACACACATCCGCAGGCGGCATTAATTTTTACCAACACGTTTGAGCATACGCGCGCGGTAGAAGAATGCGCCAAACACGGCGTTCACGTGATGATGGAAAAACCGATGGCGGTCAGCTACCGGGATGCTTTAGCCATGGAGTCGGCGGCGGAGCGCGGCCATATCCATGTTCTGGTGGATTATGAGACCACCTGGTATTCGAGCAACAAGGCAGCTTATGATTTGGTGGCGCAGCATGCAATCGGGGAGATCCGCAAGGTAGTGGTGCGTGACGGGCATCGCGGGCCTAAACTCATCCATGTGCCACCTGAGTTCTTTTCCTGGCTGACTGATCCCAAACTGAACGGGGCCGGGGCGCTTTATGACTTTGGCTGCTACGGCGCTGACCTGATGACTTGGCTGACCGGCGGCGAACGTCCGCTCTCCGTGACTGCGGTGACGCGGCAATTGCAACCCGACATCTACCCGAAGGTGGACGACGAAGCCGATGTGCTGTTGACTTACAAGAGCGCGGTAGCAATTCTGCAGGGTTCCTGGAACTGGCCGTTCAACATCAAGGATATGGACGTGTATGGACAAACTGGCTATGTGAAGACAATTCGCAGTGATCAGATCGAGGTTCGCCGTGATGAAAAAGAGGAGGGTCATCGCAGCCAAGCTCCTGCGCTCAAGACGCCGGATGACGATCCTCTGCACTATTTGGAAGCGGTGATCCGGGGTGAATCCGAAGCGGGCAGCTTATCTTCTCTGAAAACCAATGTGCTCGTCAGTGAGATTTTAGATGCTGCGCGACAATCTGCCCAAACCGGACAAACGGTCAAGTTGCCGCTTCGGCATTAAAGGCAAACTTGACTTCTTATTTAAACCGAACGAGACGAAGATCGAAGCCTCTGCTATTACAACAGGAATTGAAGAAGGCCTTACCGTTTTTCTGGACCAATCGACTCAAACCGTTTCGGGTGAGTGTTCCGTCCTAATATTCCTGCTGTGCAAATTATCAGTCTATGTGAAAATTGCTGCATGGCCGAACAGGATTTAATTCCGAAACTCTTTGCCGCTCTCGTCAGCACCCAAGGCATTCTGCAAAAGCTGTTAGCAGACAAGGTGCTCCCCCAGCCTCTGGAGGCCGAAGTTCAGAATGCTCTCGCTGTAAACAATTCCATCATTGAGGAAGGAAGCGAGTACAAACGGGATTACTTGGCAGAGGAAGACGCCCGCGCCAATCCCTAAAAAGATTTTGCTCCGCTGCTATTTATAAGACTGTTCTTATGATAACGGGCGTTTCGCTTACTGCTCTGCTTCAGTAATTCTTCAATGCGCTGACTAATTACTTCTTCCTTCATGGACTCGGCGTCGCCGAGGCGCGGAGTTTGATAGTGAATGTTGCCGTTGCGGTCGATCAAAACAAGCTGCGGTACCACAGGACGTTGCGTGAAGCCCATATAGGTCATCATCTGATAGACCGACACCCAACCGACCGGAAAGCTGATCTGATGTTCTTTGCTGAAGTTTTCCACCAGCAGATCAGCATTGGGATCAATGGCTACGTCCAGAGCTTGAAAACCCTGGTTTCCATAACGTTCCTGCATCTCCGTCATGACCTTCGACGCGGCTTGGCAATGCGGGCAAGTGGTCAAGATGAACTCAAGCGCCACTACTTTCCCGCGATATTGGCTGAGGAGTTTCTGGCCTTGGTCTGGAAGAGTAAAGGCCAGTTCAGGCGATGTATGAAGGGCCGGTTCGCCGGCAGTTATGCTTATCAGAACCATTCCTGCCAATAAAGCAACTGTCAAAGAGAGTTTCATCTTCTTCGGACCTCCTTAGAAATTGTTCCCATGTCGTTTGAAGCGCATTGCTCGCAGTAGCCGCCAGCAATGGGAAGCATGAGCATGAGAAGGGCGGCAACGGACATCAGCAGCCGGGGAATGTAAGTCACAGGCCGACATGAGCGGTAAGAGCTAATCAATCTCAATCGGCGCTTCAAATCAGATCCATTGATGGCGCTCATGCCGGGGACGGACTCAAATAAATGAAATCGGCAGACTTTGAAAATGCATGATATGTAAATCTGTGGCGTGATTCCACAGGCAAGCACGAGTTCGTCACAGGCACGTTCGCATTCGACGCGTATTCGCCTTTCAGCAAACCAAAAAAATGGGTGGAACCAGAAGAGGCAGACCAAACAATGGACGAATGCGCCTGTGAAGTTATCCCTACGGCGAGCATGCGCCAGTTCGTGTAACAATACGGCTTCAAATTCCGAAGCGGTCAGCCGTTGATGTAGTCCTTCCGGAACCGTAATTGTGGAGTCCCAAATGCCCCGTAGGGATGGTTCGGTGACCGTTTGAGAGGATCGTAGCTGGACGAAACCGCTTATTTGCAGTCGCCGACTTGCCCGAGCTAACGCCATACGTTCTTCTTCTGTGGCAATCACAAGCGGAACTCGATTGTTCCGTAGCCGTATGAACCAAAGACTAAATAGCCCTGCAGTTCCAAACGCCCAAATGGCAAAAATACTGTGGGGAGGTGTTATGGACAAGAGGCTCAGGAGAGCGAAGAACTGAGCTGAGACTTTTGCAACGGCAGATAAAAGCCAGGAACTAGCAGGCCAAAAGAAAGCGATCTGTGCTCCAGCTGATGTGAGAAGCACCGAGGGAATGACAAATTTTAAGATAGCGATCAGCCACGCAGCATGACGGGTGGCAGCTCCTCTTTGCAAAAGGTAAGTCAGAAAAATGAGCAAGAAGCTGAACAAAGTGGATTCGAAAAGATGATGAAACAGCAACTCAGACATTATTTCTTCTCCATGGCTGCTACAGCTTTTTCGAGTTCTTTGATGTCCGCCAGCGTCAGTTTTCCCGTCTCAATCAGGTGCGACATGACGGGAGCGGCTGATCCTCCCAACAGATTTAAAAGATCACCAATCAGACGGCGATGAACCGCCTTACGGGTCAACACAGCCTCAAACACGTGGGCGTTGCCGATCTTTTTGACCCGGCGGACTGCTCCCTTTTCTTCCAAGCGGTAGATCATGGTTTGAACCGTAGTGTAAGCAGGCCGGTCCTTTTCAGGAAGACTCTCCTGGATCTCCCGCACTGAGCACGGTCCGAGATCCCAAAGCTTTTCGAGCAATTGCAGTTCAAATCGAGTGACACGAGTACCAAGCATACTACTCTTGTCGTTTAATTTACTACAGTATTAGTAGGAATGCAAGAAACTTCTTAGCGCAAAGCCGGTTCGAAACGCTGTTCTTCGTCTGCGGGAGCCAGCAGGGGGCGGTTGGGAGTAAACACGAAGCGACCTGCGACAGCGGCGGCCAGGAGTGCAGCAGTGGCCATCAGGAAGGCGGCGGAGTAGCCGAAGTGGCCCGAGACTGCGCCTGCTGCCAGGGAGCTAACACCGACGAAAAGATCATAGAAGGCGCTTAACAGGCCGATGACGGAGCCGTGTAATGTGTCCGGGGTGCGGCGCAGAACAGTGGAGGCCACCGATGACCAGGGAAATGAAAACCCGAATCCCAGGATAGCCGCCGCTGTGATCGCTATTGCAGGCCGGGGGGCTGCAGCGAGCATCGTTAGGCCAACGGCCATGGCGACCAAACCGCAGTAATAAGTGAGGGCAGGATTGAGGCGGTCCGGCAGGCCGCCCAGAAAGAAGCGCGAGAACAGAATCAGGAGGGCATAAGCCGAAAAAGCTGCTGGACCTGAGCCGCCGTGTTGCGCCAGGTGAAGAATCAGAAATCCGGCGATGACCGGATAGTGCACATTGACAAACCCAATAGCCAGCCCAGGTGCCCAGATAAAGGAGGGAAACCAAATTCCTTTGGTGTGCTGAGCCGCAGGGCGAAAGTCTTCTTTGACAAGTGTGACAACAGCGAGACCGATCAGGGCGGTCACAGCCTGGAATGCTGCTGCTTTTTGGAAGCTGCCGAGCGAGTGGCCTAAGGCTGGTCCTGCCGAGATGCCGCCCCAGATGGCACTGCTCACATAGCCAAGAGCCTGGGCACTGCGCTCCACGCCCGCCACCTCCACCGCCCAGGCGGCTGCGCCGGTATACAGGCAAGCTTCCCCGAAGCCTTGCAGGACACGGCCCAGAAAGGCTCCCGGCAAGTGCAGGGGAAGCAGGTAAGCGATTCCGGCGAAGGAACAACTCAGGAGACCCAGGAGAAATGTGATTTTGCGGCCCCGCCGATCCGACAAAGGCCCGGAAAAGAAGCGACTGACCAGCGCGACAAAGGAGAATGTGCCGATGACCCAGCCAACCGTTCCGTCCGATCCGCCCAGATTGTGTTTAACGTGTGGCGCTAAGCCCGGCAACACCGTGCCGATTCCCAGAAATCCCAAAAACATGACGCCGACTAAGGACCAGAAACGCGACCCAAATCCGCCTGCGGAGAACCCCATTCTTTTTTAGTGTACGAAGATGGTCTGCTGCAAGGGTTACCCCTATGAAAGCAATTTGCTTGTCGATGGAGTAAATGTTACAGTGCTAGCTCAACCGAGTCTTTGTTATGAAGCCCAGAGTTCTTCTTGCCGATGACCATCAGCTTGTTCTGGAAGGCTTAAAAAAGCTAATTGAAGAGGAGTGCGAAGTTGTAGGCAGCACCGCCAACGGCAGAGATCTCGTTGCTGCTGCCAAGAATCTGAACCCCGATATTGTTCTGCTGGATGTGACGATGCCGCTTCTCAACGGGATTGAAGCGGCGCGGCAAATTAAAGCGCATCAGCCAGAGGTGAAACTGATCTTTCTGACGATGCAGACCAATCGCGACTATGTGCGTGAGGCTTTCGAGGTAGGCGCATCCGGTTATGTATCCAAACTGGAAGCGTCTTCTGATCTGCTTGCGGCCATCAAAGATGTGCAGGCGGGCCGGTTTGCCTTGTCACCCAGCCTTTCCGGGCGATTGCTGGGCCGCCCCGTAGAGCCGCATGAAAATCCGGGTAAACTTTTCAGAGCGCTGACGCCACGACAGCGCGAGGTGCTGCAACTGGTAGCTGAAGGGAAATCAGCGAAGCAAATTGCCGATCTGCTTTTCATCTCCGTAAAAACAGTTGAATTTCACAAGAAGCATTTGATGGACGAGTTGCGAGTGGGGAACTCAGCGGAACTGGTGCGCTATGCGTTCGAGCAGGGATGGGTACACGCTTAGACGAATCTTTAAGTCTAATCCAAACTAAACGCCATGCGTTCTTTTAAAATCTGGCGTAGTGTTTCGGCCTGTGTTTCACGCTGGCGAGCTTCTTCGCGTAGACGATCGCTCAAAGGCGGCGCGAACTGCGAGGCCAGCCGGGTGGTCAGCGAGGCACCCTCTTCCAATAGGACGATAGCGCCGTAAAGCGCCTTTTCTTGCGAAGCAAAGTGTTCGGAGAGCATGCTTCGGGGTGAAAAAGTATGCCCGACACGGCAACGGTATTCTTTTCCGTTTTTGTCGTTGCGCGTTATCTCCCAGATGGTGCCCCGGCAATCCGGGCAGGTCAGGTCAGTTAATCTCGGCTCCATTTTCGTACCTTGGACCTCCGTACGTTTGCCTTCTCCCTTCGCCAAGGCCAGACGGGTCAGAAGCGCTCCCATTTCGGTAATGTCTACCACATAGTCAGCGTCCACCTCACGCAAGGCGCTCAGCGGCATGGAAGCGAAAGCGGCTCCTTCCGGGTTCTGCACCACCGCAATCCCACTGCGGCGCTTCACTTCCCAAAGTCCTGCTGTTCCATCGTCCAACTCGCCTGTGAGTACTACCCCCGTCACCTGATCGCCATACGCCAGGGCCGCCGACCGGAACGTTACATTGATACACGGCCGATGATGCTGTGCCTTGGGGCCGAGACTCAGGTGAATGTGGCCGCGCTCTACAA
>JBCJKO011029096.1:0-17916 GCA_039877535.1 Touit batavicus
CCGGTGATGCGGCGGGCGGCGTCGTCCAGCTCGCGCCGGGCTTCCTCCGAGGCGGCGCGGGCCTGGAGGGAAAGGAGGCTTTGGACGAGCTGCAGGCTGTTGGTGACGCGGTGGTGGACCTCCTTGATGAGGAGATCCTTCTCGGCGACCAGGGCGGCGGCGGCTTCCTCGGCGCGCAGGCGGGCGAGGCCGGCGGTGAGGACGTTGGCGAGGGCCTGGAGGAAGGCCTGGTCGGCGGCGATGAACTCGTGGCGGCGGGTGCTGTCGGCTTCCAGGACACCGAAGGGGGGATGGCCGGGCTGGCCGATGGCGACGTTGATGGCGCTTTCCACGCCGTGCTCGGCCAGGAGGGCGGGAATCTGGAAGCGGCGCTCGCGGGACAGGTGGTTGGCCAGGGTGGGGTGGCCGGTGTGGATGGTGTAGCCGGCCGGGCTGTCGAGGCCACCGGGAAGGGTGGCGTGGCCGACGGTGCCGGGATGCCAGCCGATGCCGGCGACGACGAGGAAGTCGCCCGCGTCGGGCCGGAACCGGAGCACCTTGGCCAGGGAGGTGTGCAGGCCCTCCCCGACCAGGCGGCAGGCCTCGTCGAGGAGGCGGGAGATGGGGCCGGGTTCCAGGGCGAAAAGGCCGAAGCCGGCGACCAGCTCCTGCTGGTTGAGGCGGAGCGCCAGCTCGTCGGCGGACAGGTTGTAGGGAAGCGCGCTCACAGACAGGGAACCATAGTGCAGGCCTGGAATTGACGGAACCGTGAGCAGGCATACACGGGAACGTGTGCCGGGGCGAGTCGGATCGTCCGAATGGATGAAAGCGAACGCTCGTTATGCGGGCGTTGTCATACCAGGGCGAGGTAGCGGGCGCGGATGTGGCGCGCGAAATGTCCTTGCTGGATAAAATCAGTGAGCACCTCCTGATGTAGATAGGGCGGGAACAAATCTATTGTTCGTCTGACCGCCATAAAACGATCGACCAGATCCGCAGGAACCACCATGTAACCGAGACGCAGAGCAGGAAACAATGTCTTACTGAAGGTGCCTATGTAAATGACCCGCGAATGGCGATCCAGTCCCTGCAAGGAGGCAATCGGCATACTTTCATAACGGTATTCGCTGTCGTAATCATCCTCAATGATCCAGGAACCAGCTCGTTGTGCCCAGTCAAGCAGTTGAAGCCGACGCGATGCGCTCATGGTCACTCCGAGCGGAAATTGATGGGAGGGAGTGACGTAAGCGGCCTTCGCCTGACGGCAAATCCTGATGCCTTCGGCTACATTCAGGCCATAGCCGTCCACAGGTACAGGAATCAGTTCGCAACCTGCTAGGGTGAGTGCCTGACGCATCAAGGGGTAGGAGGGTTCTTCGACCCAGACGCGACTTCCGGGATCAAGCAGAACACGGGCTGAAAGATCGAGTGCCTGTTGCGAACCGCTCACTACCAGAATCTGCTGTGAGTCACAATGAACAGCGCGTGCGGTTCTCAAATAGTTAGCCAGCGTTTCGCGAAACGCTTTGAATCCCAGGGGGTCCCCATAGTTGAGTGAGCTCGCCCGGACCATGCGCGCATGACGGGAAACAAGGTTCGACCATATGCGCAAGGGGAAGTGATCAAAAGTCAATTGTCCGACGCTGAATGCCCCCGAACCATAGGCCCAGGGAGAACGACCACGATGGGGCAGAAGTAGAGACTGATGCGAGATGGTCCTGGATTCCGGGCGAAGGCAAGAACTGGCAGACTTCTGCTGTGCGCCTTGCCTTCGATGCTCCGGGAGCGATTGGGACACAAAGGTCCCCGCGCCGGCACGAGTTTCAAAATAACCTTCGGCTAAAAGCTGAGTGTAGGCATCGAGGACCGGGATACGAGAAATTCCCAGCTCTAAAGAAAGAGCCCGAGTCGATGGGACCCGCTGGCCTGCTCTGATCTCGCCCTGTAAAACGGCAGCCCTATACCTTTCATAAAGTTGCCGATGGAGCGGTTTGGACACTTTTCGATCAATGGCAATGACAGGCGAGACGCTGCTAGGCCCCCTTTTCATAGCTCAATGGTAGTGGTAATAGTGAAAACGGATCAAGTGGTTATTGATACTAACCACTCTCCGCGTCATATTGTATGCATGTTGAGCTTCTGGGAAATCAGGAAAGCTAGAATTAAGACGGATTTATCCAGATTTCCCTTTCAGCTTTGTCTAATCCTTCTAGGCAGTCCATTATGGGGCGCAGCGCAAAACGGAACGGATCGGACAGCGCCCCACTTGTGGGCTTCGGCCTATCCTCCGCCCCACATCAGACCTAATACTCCGGTCATCACGCCGGAGATACGAGGCGACATTTACATGGCGCGCAAAATGTACCGCGATGCCGTTGATATGTACAGACAATCTGTTCCGAGTCCCAGCATAGACAATAAGATCGGGATTGCCTTCCATAGCATGTCGCAGTTTTCACTGGCGAAGACGTATTACGAACGGGCGATCAAACTCGATCATCACTTTCCCGAAGCTATCAACAATCTCGGAACTCTTTTTTACGCCGAACGATACTATGGTAAAGCGACTAAGTACTTTATACGCTCGTTGAAGTACTCTGGGCCGGTGGCTTCCGTGTATGCCAATCTCGGCGCTGCGTATTTTGGACGCCGCGATTATAAGAAAGCTTCCAATTACTACGAAGAGGCGCTGAAGATAGACCCGGATGTGCTAGAGCACCACCGCGGCTTTGGCACCCGTATACAAGATGCCGTGACAGATCTCGCTCTCTTTCATCTGTACCTGGCAGAGACTTATGCGAAAGCGGGATCAAACGAACGAGCGCTGCAATATCTTCGGAAAGCGTTGGAAGAAGGACTCAAGAATCGAAAGGACCTGTCCGAAATAGCAGCGTTCAACACGCTGAAAACCAAGCCGGAGTTTCGGGAGCTTTTGGCGGAAAATCCAAGACCATTGTAAGTTTGCTGCTCTGAAAACTGGTCATAACGAAATTGAAACAAGTGGTTATTGTTGTCGACCACTTTTCGAAAAACAATATCTCCAACTGGGAGTTTTACCGTCATGTTGTTTCGTCATTTGGTCTTGCTTCTTTTGCCTTTGCCTCTTTGGGCCCAACTCACCAGCGGAAATATCACAGGAACTGTGTATGACCCGACCGGGGCGACAGTTCCGGGGGTCAGCGTCATTACGCATAACGTTGCCACCGGAGTAGACAAGAGCACAATTTCGACTGCTGCCGGCAATTACCGCTTTGACGACCTCCTCGTCGGTACATACACGATTACCGCCACTGCCCCTGGATTTACCAAAGCGGAGGTAGCGAATATCAAGGTTCCCCTGAATCAGACAGTCACGGCCAAGGTGATGCTGGCGATCGGTCCATCATCTACGCTCGTGGAGGTGACCGAGGCTGCTGCACCGATCGACACGACCACGGCACAGGTCCAGACCACTTACGAGGCCAAGCAACTTAGTGACCTTCCCTCCGCCAGTTCCGGCTCGGGAGTGATCAATCTATCACTGTTGAACGCGGGTGTTGCCAGCAGCGGCGGCGCGGGTTATGGAACCGGGCCTTCGGTCGGCGGACAACGCCCCACGAACAATAACTTCACCATCGAAGGGATTGACAACAACGTTCTGAGTGTCACGGGTCCGGCAGTCACACTTCCCAACGATGCCGTGTCCGAGTTTAGCGTCTTACAAAACCAGTTTTCACCGGACTTCGGTCACTCTTCGGGCGGTCAATTCAATCAGGTCGTCAAAAGCGGGTCGAACCAGTTCCATGGCATGGCTTATGAGTACTTCCAAAACCGAAACCTGAACGCCGCCGACAATTTGAACTCCGTGCAAGGCAATCCTCTCCATCCCCGTTTCGATAGTAATCGTTTCGGCGGCAATCTCGGTGGGCCGATTCGGCGAAATCAACTCTTCTTCTTCTTCGACTATGAGTACACTCCTTCCGGCGGTTCCAGTTCCACCGCTTACTATGCACCCACGACGGCAGGATACGGTCTACTGAGCGCATTACCGGGGATCAACCAGACGAACTTGACGGAGTACAGAAAATATTTGGGAACTGCTTCCACCGCTGCAGCGCCTGCTGCTTTGCCATTCGGCGCGCCGATTTTGGTGGCTCCGGGACCAGGAAGCAACGAGAGTTTCAAAACCGGTGTCTTTGCGCCAGGTGCCACCGGAGCCCTCAGCATCCCGGCAGGGCAAGTCGCGTCTTCTTTGCCCAGCTTCGTCAATGGCGGGTTCGGCGTTGCCTCCATCGACTACAACATCTCGGAGAAAGATTCTCTCCGCGGGCGATTCATTCTGAACCGTATCGGATTCATCGATACGACTGGTTTCCCGTCTGTCTTCTTCGGTATCACGCCGACCAACGCTTATTTAGCGACCTTGTCGGAGTACCACACTTTCACTCCGGGTCTCCTCAATGAGTTTCGGTTTGGATATAACCGCCTCAACACCAATCTCCCGGTCTTCGGTAATCAGTCTTTCCCAGGACTAGATGTGTTTCCCAACCTCGACATTTTCGAACTAAACGCTGCCTACGGTCCCGGCCAGGCCGCTCCGCAGTACACCATTCAGAATCTTTACCAACTCTCTAACAACGTGACGTGGACAAAAGGAAATCATAATTTTAAGTTCGGCTTTGACGGCTGGAATGCGATCTCCCCTTCGCACTTTATCCAACGCTCTCGGGGCGACTATGAGTGGAGTTTTCTCTCAGATTACTTGTATGATTACAACCCGGACGGCATCGCACAGCGCGCTCTAGGCAACACGACCTATTATCAGAATCAGCAGCTTCTGGGGGCGTACGCGAATGACAACTGGAAGGTGACACCGAATCTCACCATTAATCTCGGATTGCGCTATGAGTATTTGACAGTGCCTTTAGGAGAAAGTGTACAGAACCTGAACGCCAGTGCCAGTGTGCCCGGTCTGATTATGTTTAACTCACCGACCAGTCAAAAGGCAAACTTCATGCCGCGTGTGGGTATTGCCTACTCTCCCGGAACCAAGGGAAAAACCTCGATTCGTGCTGGTTTTGGCATCACCAAAGACATACTCTACAACAATCTCGGCATCAGCAGTTCGCCACCGCAACTCAGCACAACAGTCGATGTCACCGGCTTGAACGCGACGGGTTTTCTCGCGGGAGGAGGCATTCCTGCAAGTTCTACAGTTATGGTTCCGGAAGGCGCTGCTGCCCGCGCCGCTACCTCAAGTTTCATCCCGAATCAAAAGCGGCCCACATCCTACAGTTGGAATTTCGGTATTCAGCACCAATTTGCCGGCCAGTTTGTTTTCGAGACCCGATATCTGGGCACTCGGGGCTTATTTCTCCCGGTTCAGATCCAGTTGAACCGGCAAGCCACGGTGAACGCCTCGAATGCACTGCCAGTCTTTTTTACAACACCAAACCAATCAACGCTGAACTCCCTGAGTAGCACTTTGACGGGCTTGGAGTCCGCTTTTAATCAGGGTCGTTATCTCGTGCCTGCGTTTGCTAATGCGGGCTTTACCGGCTTGATGACCGCTTTCATGCCACAGGGCAATTCTATCTATCATGGTTGGTCCAACCAACTAAGCCGGCGATTTTCCAACGGCTTGCAGTTTCAAGGATCATACACCTGGAGCCACAACATCGACGATTCTACCGATGCGCTGAACTCAACCGTTTTGGCGCCGCGTCGACCGATGGACTCGCAGAACCTTCGCCTGGAGCGCGCTTCGTCGTTACTCGATTATCGGAACCGCATTGTGCTAGAAGCGCTCTATGATATTCCATTCTTCAAGAACCGTAGTTGGTGGATGAAAAACCTTGTCGGCAATTGGGAACTAGCGCCGGTGTACACCTATCAATCGGGCCAGCATGTCACGCCGCAGAGCGCCGTCGATTCCAATCTGAATGGCGATAGCGCGCCGGATCGCGTGATCATCAACCCTGCCGGGAATCAAAGTATAGGCACCACTGCGACAGCTCTGACCAACAGCGCTGGGCAAACGGTTGCCTATCTAGCTGTTAACCCTAATGCTCGATATATCGCCGCACCGCAAGGAACGCTACCCAATAGCGGACGAAGCCTGCTGAGCCTCCGTCCGATCGATAACATTGATGTGACTCTGGCCAAACGCTTGGCCTTGACGGAGCGTTGGAAGCTGGAAGTCTCCCTCCGTGCGGTCAACATTCTGAATCATCCGCAGTACACGGGCGGATACCTCAACGATGTGGCTGCTTTTGGTCCTCCCGGCAGTATTGGGGGCGGAGCGGGATATGCAGCGGGCTCGGCAGCCGGAAATCTGGCGCGCAACACAATTATTCCCGGCTCCTCCCTGTTCGGGCAGTGGAGCCAAGCGTTCTCGAGTAATCCACGCTCACTGCAATTAGCTCTAAAGCTGATTTTCTAATTACTCCTCATCATGCTCTTACCCGTCACTTTCTGGCCCTCCCTCACGGGTATTATGGCTCTGGCTGCTGGCGTGGTTACACTCGGGCGACTGTGGATTTCTGCTCCTAAACAGTGGAGTCCTGCTGACTGCGGGCGCGTTTTTGTGGCCGTACCGTTAGCCGTTTTTGGCACCGAGCATCTGGTAAGCGCTCACGCCATCATGCAATTAGTTCCCGCCTGGATACCCCTGCGCCTGTTCTGGGCGTATTTTGTCGGCTTTGCTCTAATCGCGGCGGCTATTAGTCTGATTGTCAATCGACTGACATGGCTCACAGCGACCTTGCTGGCTATCATGTTCTTTCTTTTCGTGTTCTTAATCCACCTGCCGAACTTAGCAGCGAAGCTAAGCGACAGATTTTTCTGGGCGCTTGCATTCCGCGATCTTGCTTTTGGAGGAGGAGCCTTAGTTTATGCGATACATTCCAGGGAAGGCGACAGAGCCGTTTCTGCGAGCAGAGTAAGATTAACCGGGCAATTATGTGTTGCTATTCCTCTCGCTTTCTATGGACTCGAGAATATCCTCCATCCGCAATTTGCGCCAGGCGTTCCGCTGGAAAAATTGACGCCTACCTGGTTCCCGTTTCCTGTAGCGTGGGCCGATATCGCTGGAATCATCATGCTTGTTTCTGGGGCGTGCCTTCTTCTTAACAAATACTCTCGATTCGCTGCCGTTTCGGCCGGGGCTTTGATGACCGTATTGACGCTTTTATTCTATGTGCCAATTTTGGCGAGAGCGTCAGGAACGTCGCAAATTATCGAAGGTGTTAACTATGTGGCGGATACATTACTTTTCGGTGGAACGATCCTGCTGGTTGCTTCAGCGCACGATAGGCATAATCGTGCCGCACAGCCAAGTCCCTCCGTAGAGGCCATAGAGCAAGAGGGAATTTGAAAAGTCCCCACTGTAGTATTTTGGGTTTGCCTCACTTCATGAGCCAATGGAGCACTGGAAATTCTCTCAGTCGTTGAGATTTGAAAAGGTATTCGTTTGGTGAGCAAAGGGACGAGGAGGGCGGCCAAGACTGAAATCAATGACCTGAATTTTTCTACTGTTTTCTTGTGCTTAGCCATAAGTTGGCTGGATTAAGTCTCCCATAAAATGAGGAAGACCCGAATAAGGAAAATTGAAAACCGCTTTCCGCTAGAATTGGCAGCATTGTGCCTGCTATCCCATGTACCTGCCAATATCGTGGTGAGGCGAGAACTGTGTTAAGGATGAGACCAAGTCAATGACTCGACGAGGTTTTATCGCTCGCGCTGCTGCAATCGGGGCGACACTGGCCTGGGCAGATCCAGGCTTCCCGCAGGCGCACGCCTGGCGGGAACGCCGCGATCTATATCCCGAAGGAGTAGCATCGGGCGATCCAGAACCCGACAGCGTTGTCCTGTGGACACGGCGGCCATTTGCCGCGGCCCACCGTGGCAGGCTGACGGTCGAAGTCGCGCTCGACCGTGATTTTCGTCAGCTCGTGGCAACGGCGCCTGCGCGGGTGCTCGCCGATTCCGACTGGACTTGCCGGGTGCTCGCTGCGCAACTCAAGCCCGCCACGGTCTATTGGTACCGCTTCATCGACGACGAGGGAAACGGCAGCCGCGTTGGCCGCACGATCACCGCACCCCGGCGGAACGACGGGCGCCCGGTGCGTTTCGCGTTCGTCTCGTGCCAGAGCGTCAACGAGGGAAAGCAGAACGCCTGGCGGCGCATGGTCTGGGAAGACAGGCACGCGCCCACCGAGCGGCAGCTGAACTTCGTGCTGCACCTCGGCGATTTCATCAACGAGGTTGTTGCGTATCCCGAGGAGATCGCGCATCGTTACGACCGCACGGTCTATGATATCGGCCGTATCCCTGACGGGCGAAAGATCGGCCATTTCCACGTGCCTACCACGCTTGACGGCTACCGAATGGTCTATCGCGCGCACCTCGCAGACCCCGACATTCAGGACGCGCGCGCCTGGTTCCCGTTCGTCTGCATCGGCGACAACCACGAATTCTCGTGGCAGGGCTGGCAGAGCACGATCAAGTATGATGGCAGGCCGGAGCCCGCGCAGCCGCTGCGCGTCGCGGCTAACCAGGCCTGGTGGGAATTTATCCCGTCGCGCGTCGTTAAAGCGTCGGGGCCGGGGCTCGATCGGTTTGAGCCGCCCCAGGTGCAGGTCGCGCCGATCTTGCGGCTCGATGCCGACGGATTAGGCGACGAGCCCAGCAATCGTACTGCGATTGGCAGCATGACCGCATACCGCGCGATGCGATTTGGCCAGCAGGTAGAACTGATCATCACTGACTTCCACAGCTACACGATGGAAGATCCGTTGACGCGTCAAGAGGCAGAAGCGTTCAGCTCGCGCGATTTTCCCGAACTGTTCCCCCAGGAAGCAGCGGAAATCCTGGAAGCCGGGCGCAGCTATCGCGGGGGCGCGCCGGATACGATCGCGTTCGGCGATGAACAGATTGCTAATTTCCGCAAAGCGGAGCCCGTTTTCACGGTGCTCGGCCGTAAGCAAAAAGCGTGGCTCAAGAGCAAACTTATGACGTCAAAAGCGACATGGAAGATCTGGGCCGCGACTAACGCAACGCTGGAGATGCGTACCGACCCCCAAAACCTGCCCGCCGGGCTGACGAAGCCTTGGCCGGGCAACAGCTACGCTACATTCGGTGGTGGTGACTTCAGTGCGGCCTTCACCGAGCGCGCCGAAATCTACGATCTCGTGCGCGAGGCCGGTATCGACGGCTTCGTTACGGTCTCAGGTGATCGGCACAGCTTCTGGGCAGGCTACGCAGCCAAGGCGCTGCCACCCGCCAGGTTCGATCCCGTCGGCGTCACCTTCATCACCGGCTCGATTTCGGCGCCGGGACTGGCCGAGGCGATGGAGCATGGGCTCAAGGGCCATCCGCTCCGGCCACTATTCGCGGTGGAGCGCGCGGGCAGCCGCTACGAGGCGACCATCAACCTGACGCTCAAACGCGGCGTGAAGAGCGCGCTCGAGTATGCGCGATCGGGGAATATCGAGGCGGCGCGGCGCGAGACGAATCCGGACAATGCGCCACACCTGGAATTCGTTGACATGGGCGGACACGGTTATGCGATCGTGACGGCCGACGCAGAAAGGATTGCAACCGAGTTTGTCTGTATCCCCAGGCCCATCACCAGCGCACCCACGCCGGATGGCGGCCCCTTGCGCTACCGTGTCGTTCACAGTGCGGCACGCTGGCAAGCAGGCGAGAAGCCAAGACTCGCGCGCAGCGTGATTGACGGCGACATCTCGCTGTCGATATGAGGTGTTGCCCGGTGTGTAGTCGACCGCCGTTGGTAGTGTTGCGAAAATTCTTTTCGCTCTGTTTTCTCGGAGGTCGGTTTTGCTCCAAGGCCCGTCAACAGAGTCGTTCAGCAAAAACAAAGCCTGTCTATTCTGTTTAAGGATCGATTCTCGCAACACTAACCCTCCGCATCGTAAGGGGTATCGCCTAAGGCCAGGGCTTCGTTTGCTTCGAGCTTGAGTTTTTTCAGAGTGGTTGGGAAGATGTCCGGGTGCGGTTTGGCCTGCTCCACATCATCCGCAGACGATTCTTCTTCCATCAACTCTTCCATGCCCACAATCTTCTTGTAAGCTTGCAGTTGCTCCTGATCGGCGGACGAGGCCAGGGACAGGCGGATGCCGACTTCTCGCAAACGTTGCAGAAACTCCCGTACGTGCGGGAGGGGTTTGACTTGCGACAGGTACTTAGACAGAAACAGCAGCTGCCGATACGCTGTTAAGGGCTTCTGGAGAACTTCCAGCTGGGACTCGGGAACAAAGACGGCCAGGAGTTCCTCGCCCCCTTTCCCGATCTGGCGGCGAATGTCTTCGAGATCAATCGTGAGATCGGCCGCCGCTAAAGCCTCCTGCCAAGCCTGGGCATGGAGCCAATTACTCTCCACGAGTGTTCCGTCAATATCACACAGCGAAGCTTTAATCACTTTTTCTTTTCAGATTCTTCTTTCCGGCAGCTTGTTCGAGACGAGCCAGCCGTTCTTTACTCACTTCCTCTTTGGCTGACCCAGCTTGTCCTTTGTCAATGCCAATGGAGGTAAGCTCAGGCAGAGAACAGGATGATCATGACGCTGAGGAGGGTCATCCGTTGTCAGTTTTCTTAGATCAGTAGACTTTGCGAAAAGACACAGCTGTTTTACCTTGATGGGTAGACTGAAATCGCTCCCTCGGCTTAATAATCAGCTATTAAACTGCTCGAAAAGGTGATCAATCCATCTACCGATCTAGGGTAAAGTCTATTGATCTCAGATGCAGAGCTGTTGACAGTAGATTTGCCATGAGAAGACGAATCAAATACTTACAAGGCAGGCGAATCTACTGATCTAAGAAAATTGACACTTTTGCTCGGACCTATAGCCGGAAGAAGCTCTGACAAACAAGGCATTCGCCTTCTCCTGGTAAGCTCCCACGGGACAACAAGCAGCGAGGGAAATTGATGCACTCACGCCGGTTCACACAAATCCGTTCACAATTTAAGTTCAGCGCGACATGAGCCTTACACCTCGCTGTAGCAAAGTGGCCCTGCCACGGGGGCCGGAGCCGTCGAAAGCACAACATCAAAATAAAATGTGCTTCCCATTCCTTTCTCGCTTTCAACCCAAATTCGACCAGCCATGAGCTGAACCAGCTTGGAACAGATCGAGAGGCCCAAACCGGTTCCGCCAAACTGCCGTGTCATGGAGCCGTCTGCCTGTACAAATGCCTCAAAGATGGCTGCTTGTTTGTCGGGAGGAATGCCGATTCCGGTGTCTTGTACAGCCACATGTAAACACAGTTCATCGTTGCCCAATAAACTGTAGCGAGATTTGATGGTGATCGAACCCTTTTCGGTAAACTTCAGCGAGTTGCCCACTAGATTTGTGACTATCTGCCGAATCCGGTTAGGGTCGCCCGTGACGTCCGGCCACTCTGAGTTCTGGCACTCCAGCTGCAACCCGAGGCCCTTCGTTTGGGCTTGAGCCGTTAACGGCTGCAAGGTGGAATGGAACAGATCGGGAACGGAAAAACGGATTTGTTCCAACTCCAAACAGCCTGCTTCGATCTTCGATGAATCGAGAATGTCATTCAGAATGAACAGCAGCGACTGAGTGGAGGTATTGATGATTTCCAGATTTTCCCGTTGTTCTTCCTCAAGCTCGGTATCCAGCGTCAAATGGGTCAAGCCTAAAATGCCATGAATGGGAGTCCGAAGCTCATGGCTCATGTTGGCCAGAAACTCACTTTTCAGGCGGCTCATCTCATTTGCCTTTGTTAGCAAACGTGTTCTCTCCTCCAGGGAGGTTTGCAAAGCCGCATTTTGCCGTTTTACCTTCCTCATCCGCCCGGTAAATCCCAGATAGCCCAGCAAAATCATGCTCAAGGTTACACCTGTTTTCATCCAGAGAGACATCCACCAAGGCGTTAATACCTGGAAGCGGACCGTCGATTTCTGCTGGCTCAAAGTTCCTTCCGCATTACGAGCTAAAACTTCAAAGGCGTAGAAACCCGGTTCCAGGCTGGAGTATTCCAGCTGGCGAGCGTCCGTTTCACTCCATTCCTCGGAGAGCCCCTGCAAACGATACCGAAAATGAACTCCCGCCTCGTCCGTAAAGCTTAGACCGGCATAGCCAACGTGCAGCGCTTCGTGATAAGGCAGGTGAAACAGTTGGTTTGCAGCGAAGGAGTGAGGTCCTGATTCAAGGGAGGTAATAGCTACGAGTGGCGGGCGTAAGGGTTGGGTACGAAGATTGCCATACAATTGCGCGATTCCATGACTCGTTCCTACCCAAACAGTCCCATTGTCATCAGCCCAGAATCCGTTGGTATCACAGTCATCCCAAAGTAATCCGTCTTGCGTCCCAATGTGCTTCCAAGTTATACCGTTGAAAACATCGATACCGTCATCCGTTCCTGACCAGATCCAGCCCCGCTGGTCACAGCCGAGAAAGAGAATATCGGTCGAATTGAGCCCCTCTTTCTTTGAAAAGTGCTTCAACCGTAACTTACCGTCCGGTAGTAATGTTAATCGGGATAACCCGCTATCGCCAGCGTATCCAATCCAGATAGAGCCAGATTTATCACTAATGATGTTGCGGATGTGATTGCTCAGTAGGCCGTCCCGCTGAGAAACGGACTTCCACTGACCACCTTCCAGATAAAGGAGACCAGCGTCATCATCCCCGGTCCAGACCCGGTCCCCTTGGTCGATCAATATAGTATAAAAGCCGTGACTGGCTCCTGGTGGCGCTTGTAATTGTTTATCGAACCGGAGAAATTCCTGGCCGGGAGCACTGCGAAACAATCCTTTATCGGAAGCTACCCAGATGCGATTTTCACGGTCTGTTTCCAGGCGGAAGATACTCGCTTCCCGCAGGGGTGACCCTCCCGCAACACGGGTAATGTGGCCCAACTGGTCGATGCGCCGCAGCCCGCCTGGTGCACTTCCCGTCCAGATATAACCATCTTGGAAACAAAAAGTTCTGACATCGCTTCCTGCGCCACGCCCTACCAAAGCCGCTGGCCGCCATCGGTTCTGGTTCGGCGGCAATACGTTCAGGCCATCGTCGGTAGCGGCCCATAAAGTGCCACGGGAATCGCGCCGGATCTGCCATACAATTTCGCTACTCAACCCTTGCTGATGTGTCCATCCTTGCCAAATGGAGTAGCCCTTCCACTGATGCAGGCCCGAGCCCCACGTACCCCACCAAATCGAGCCTTCCCGGTCTTCCAGGAGAACAGAAGCAGAGGCCGATGGAACACCCTCCTCCTCTCCCAGATAGCTCCAGCGGTGGTGGCGTTTTACTGACAAGCCCATACCGTTTGGTGCCAAGACATCGCCTTGCGAAGTGATAAAAACAGAATCTACATCACCCGAATGACTAAGATCCTGCTTTTCCGTGCGGAACGCACAACCGCCGCACTCTTGCACTAAAAGTCTAGTGCCGCTGCGAATCCAGAGTTTTTGCTCCGCATCGGTCACTACTGCGTCCCAACGGTCACGAGGTACTCCGAGAGAGCTTCCGACCATTTCTACTTTGGCGCCGGTCAAGCGATACAAGGCCGTATCCGTCGAGAACCAAAGGACCCCATCTGAATGAACGTGAACGGCGTGAACAGGACTGTTATCTCCCTTCGGCAGGGATTGAACGACCATATGAAACTTGGAGGCGGAAAGAGGCGTGGCTATTCCAAGCCCGAGCGGGGTGGCAAAATAAACAACTCCTTGTGGCGTGGAATCGATGCCAGCCGATCCGATCCATCCTAAGTTGACCTGCGGACCAATAAGCGTGAAATGATTATTTTCAAAGTAGCCGAAACCATATTCGGTTTGCACCCACAGATGACCTTTCCGGTCCTCGTGCAAGGCGTAAATAAAAGGGCTCGGAAACCCTTGCGGGGCCCCAAAATGCTCAAACCGCTGTCCATCATAGCGGAATAGCCCATTTTGCGTGCCCACCCAAAGAAATCCGGAGTGGTCTTGTAATAGGCAGTTTATGACCTGATTGCTAAGACCTTCACTTCGCCCGTAGTGTTTTAGCTCAATCTTTTGGCAGAAAGCGGATGAAGATAGAGTGACGAGAGCAGTCACGAGTAGGCCGAGGACTTTACTCGAACTCATCACGGATCTATATCGTTTATTTTGCGATGGAAATAGACCCATTCTTTTTGCGGGTATCTCCGGCTCTGACTATCTGCTAATGCATCTAATAAGCAAATGCTGTCCTTTGGGTTGTTTTTTGCCTTATTGATTCTGCATCCTGTGCCGGACCGGCCGATTGTGCCGGCATGGTCACCAGATCATGAGGTGTTAGCGACAACAAAGGTTCCGCAGGCTTTTGTTACTCCCGAAGGGGGGAACTACCGCCTGTTGCTCAATGGAAAGGTTGTCTATCCTCACAAGAAGAAGCGTATTTGGTTCACCACTTATGAAGACCAGCACACTTTTCTCTCGCCTTTAGAGTGGGCGCCGGACAGCCAGCACCTTGCTTTTGTAGAGAAGGTTTACGATTGGGAGTACATCGACCCGTACAACCGTGACTTTACGGGAAGGGTTTCGAATCTGCGTTTTTACCTGGTCGTTGTTTCCCGCGAGGGAGAGGTAAGCAGTTATCCGCTCGGACCTGTGCCGCAGGAACTGGATCTGCATTGGACGGGAGAAGATCAGCTTACTTTGAACAGGCGCCATTTCGACATACAAACGCATCGAGAACTACTTTAAATCTTTGCGGCAAGCTCTGGAGCAACGACCGTCTTTTCACGTAGCTTTTGTCTTTCTGCCACTTCTTGATCCGTCAAGCGTGCGTCATAAACTGAACGCGGCTCAACGGATCGCGCCAGCAGAGTTGCAGTAAACACTGCCATCAACAATGGCAAGATAAAAGAACGATCTTGCCCGGTCATTTCCATCAGGAGAACGACCGTGGAAACTGGGCCCTGAGTGGTTGCCGATAATACAGCCCCTGCACCTACAAAAGCCATCAACCCGACTGGAACTGCTAACCCTATCGCGGAGGCTAAAAAGCCGACGAGCGCGCCTAGAAGGGCACCACAGGTGAGTGATGGTGTAAACAAACCTCCCGGTACGCCGCTTCGCACGCAGAGGAGAATAGCAGTCGGTTTCAATAAACAAAGTACCCCGGCCAGAGGCAATGAAACTTTGTCAAAAAATAGTAATTGCGAAATGTCTTTGCCGTTGCCTAGTAATTGAGGAAATTGAGTGGCTATTAGGCCGAGCAGTCCTAAACTGAGAACCGGCATGGCAATTCGTTGCCAACCTGATGGTTTGCCGCGCTCTGCCCATGTCATGAGGCGAACATAGATGATGGAGAAGTATCCCACGAAGAGGCCGCAAATCGCTGCTAAGGCAAGACTAGAGGCGGAACTGGAGTAGGTCGGAACAGTGTAGGCAGGTACATCGGGCAGCAGAGTCCAAGCTGCGGCTGCAGCGATCGTTGAACAAAACAAGGCAGGCAGGATGTAGCGAAGTGCCAAGACTCCGCGCATCACTTCTAGAGAGAAGAGCGCCCCGCCTAACGGAACACCGTAAGATGCCGACATGCCTGCTCCCGTACCGCAAGCTACCAGGAGACGGCGCTGTTCATCTGAGAGGCGGGTCAAATCCGAAAACAAGTTTGCAAAAACTGCTCCCACTTGTTTGGGTGCACCTTCGCGGCCTAAAGACGCTCCCAAGCCAACCACTACCACGGACAAAACGGCACTGCCGAGAGTGCGCAGGGCGGGCAAGCGACCTGCATGGAACCAAATCGCTGCCGTTGTGTCGATTCCATTCCCGCTAGACAAACGCTTCAGAACGACCTGGCCAACTCCGGTCACGATCCCAGCCGTCAAAAGAATGAAAATGCAGTGGGAAGCGGTCACTCGCTGTGCTGACGCGAGAATATTTGTCCCCGAGCCGTCCCAAGCCCAGCGCTGAACTATCTCAAGAAGCCGTGTCAACAAGCCAGCGCTAAGACCAGTGACAGTTCCCGTAGCTAGAAGAGCCAGCCAGAAGCGCACCGTCGCAGGATGTTGAAGGGTAGCAGGAATGGTAGCGGCGACTGGTGAAGATTGCATTCCGATCAAATGACATTCTCCCAAGGGAATTGATCAGATCATCAGGACGACAGGTTTGAACCGATATCCGATATGATTTTCTGCATATGAAATGGGTTCTGCTGGCGGCCATGCTCCTACGTTCAGGGCCGGTTTGGACGTTAGACGGCGAAATCGGAATTCACGATCCGTCGACAATCATCCTGTGTGACGGAAAGTTTTATACGTACAGCACGGGCGGAAGCTCATTGGTATCTGAGGATGGCTGGACCTGGAAGTGCGGCACACCACTGCCGCGTCGCGAACTGGCGCTCGACGTAATTCACCTCGGCAATCGTTACTATTTGTACATTGCCGCTAACAGCGGGCCGACTAAGGCCGATGTCAACATGATCTGGAATAAGACGCTTGACCCAAACTCACCGGACTACAAATGGGAAGAGGCTGGCGTCGTCGCTTCCTCGGACGGCGTGGAAGATGCCAATGCGATCGATCCGGGTGTTCTTCTTGCTCCCTCCACTAAGAGGCTTTGGCTCACGTACGGCTCTTAATTCGGATACATCCGGCTTGTCGAATTTGGACCCAAAGACGGGAAAGCGCCTGCACTCGAACGAGGCGCCGCGCAACATTGCCATCAATAGTGAAGCTTCCGACATGATCTATCATGTCGGCTGGTACTACCTGTTTGTCACTCATGGAAGTTGCTGCCATGGCGCTGACTCCGGCTATAACATTCGAGTCGGTCGCTCCAGAAAAGTGACCGGTCCTTTCCTCGACAACATGGGGATTGATATGCTGCAAGGCGGCAAGCTGTTCATCGGCTCGTCCGGCCGGGAGATCGGCCCCGGTTACTTCGGCCTGATTGATTTTCACGACGGAGCGCGAAAGTTTGCCATGCACTTTGAGGCCGATTTAGATAGGGGCGGAGCCAGCGTGCTCGATATTCGCCCTCTGCTTTGGAAAGATGGCTGGCCGGCAGCTGGCGAAAACTTGAAAGAAGGCAGCTACGAAATCCAGTTGGTGCGCACCGGAACTTCACTGGAACTAGCCGTTGAAGGCTATCCAGTTGGCGGTCCGCTAGTGAGGCACCGTCCCGCCGGAGGTTCTCCCGGTACTGGAGAAGGAATCTTTGCGGGCAACGGCAGCCCCATTCCTCCACAGGATGTCGCGCAGGTTTCAACCAAATGGCCTTCCGGTAAGGTTGATCCACGCCTGGCCAATTACATGTGCCAAGCGCAGCAGAAGTGGTCCATCAGCCCTGTTCTTAAAGCGGGCGGCTATCCCGGTTCACCTTATTTCAAAATCGCAATTGCTGGTACGGAACTCGCCTTGGCTGCTACGGACAATGCGGAACTTATCGTTGCACCAGAATTTATAGGCGCACCGGAACAGCTTTGGCGCATCGATGAACTGCCCGACGGAACAGGCGCATCATGCCTAAATCCATCCCGAACTTCAAGCAGTCTATGGCCCTTTCTGCCCTTGGTAGCAGTTTTGCAGCGGATTGCTGTGCGAAAAGGCAGCTTCCTGACGAAGCGAAAACAGCAGCAATGCCAACAAAGAAGCGAACACTGGCAAGCAATTTCACTCTGTTGCTCCCTGTGTGCCTCCCTAGAAGAGCTGGGGCGCAAAATCCTTCAGATCGCGTCGCCATGTTTGCCATTCATGTGACGTGCCCAGCGATTCAATAGAAGATATGTTTGATGCCGCCAGCAGTCAGCGAGTCATGAAGCTGTACCAGTCCCGTGTGTATCCGGGCGGGCTCTGCCGTACCCACCCCGATCCAGAGAAGATGAACTTTTTGGGCGAAGGCATCGGGATCAGCAGGCGCTCCGTTCAGGGCGGTTTTTGTATCAAATTTCTGATTGCTCATCACACCAGCGGCGCCGCTGAAACCGCCAATGTAGGAGAA
>JBCJKO011039011.1:0-17629 GCA_039877535.1 Touit batavicus
GGCCGGCCATTCGAACGCAGGTGCGGCAACTCAGAGATAAGTACCAGGACATCATCATTGATGTTGGCGGACGTGATACCGGAAGCTTGCGAGCGGCTTTAACTATCGCCCACATTTTAGTGGTTCCCGTACAACCCCGGAGTTTTGATATCTGGGCACTCGATGCCATGAGTGTTCTGATCAACGAGGCGCGGGAAATCAATGAAAATCTGGCCGTGTTGACTGTTCTCAACTCAGCCGATTCACAAGGGGTAGATAACGAGGAAGCGGCGCAGCACATCCGAGGTTTGCCAAACATTGACTACTTTGATCGGCCCATCATCCGGCGCAAGGCTTTTCCCAATGCGGCGGCAGCGGGCCTTTCCGTTTTGGAGTACAAGCCCAGAGATGCCAAAGCTGTTGAAGAGCTAACGCTTCTGGTAGACCGAACATTCAAGTATTCTAACGATATACAGGTAGTATCGAATGGCTATCGCAAAGAACCCCAAAAGAGTTACAAATAATTCAAACGTAGATGAGGCAGCTAAAAACTTTATTGAGGCCGCTGGAAAGGCTTCTGTTTTGGAAGAGGCTGAGAAACTAGTGCAGACCCCCGTTCGCTTTCCTCCTTCGTTGTTGCAGCGGATCGATGTTGCCGCACGGAAACGAGGGCTAGGACGGAGTAGTTGGATACGATATGCAGCCAGCCGTGTTCTCGATGAAGACGAAGTTCGTTGATCAAAGGAACTAACAAAAGTCATGGAGCATGTTTCAGCAGCCATTACCAGTCTCCAGCGTGCAAAACCCCAGCGCGGCCGTATCAAGCCAGAGGCTCAAAACGACCTGACGCCTAGGCAGATCCAAATTGTGGAGACCGTCGCGCAGATTCACGGGAATCAAGCTTCACCGTTGGATGCAGCCTTTATGGCAAAGCATTTGGGTTCTGTTGCAGCTTGGTTTTTTGATCTCTGAAAATGGAGAAGTGAAAAGACGGAGTCCTGAGCGTAATCCCCTGTTTGCCAAGCGATGGTTCACGGATGAGGTGATTGTCATGTGTGTGCGATGGTATTTGCGGTTCCGGCTGAGCTATCGGGACTTGGCTTCCATCGCAGCGGAATGTGGCGTGTCCGTCGCCCCGTCCACCATTCTGCGTTGGGTGATTCGCTACACCGGTGAGTTCGTCCAGCGCTGGGCTCCCTTTGAACGAGCCGTGGGACGCTCCTGGCGCGCCGATGAAACCTATATCAAGGTCAAAGGCGGCTGGATGTTCCTGTATCGGGCGGTGGATGAGCGAGGTCGGACGGTCGCTTCGTACCTGAGCCGCACCCGCGATCAGACGGCCGCCCGGAACTTTTTTCGTTAAGCCTTAAAACGTCACGGCGAACCGCGTACGATCACGCTCGACGGCTTTGAACCGAGTCACACGGCGCTGCGGCGCATGGGCATGCGCAACGAATTTAATTTTCGGTGGGCGAATCCCGTCCAGATCCGCAGCAGCAAGTATTTAAATAATATAGTGGAACAAGATCACCGTCGCGTGAAGTTTCGCGTGTCTGCCATGCTCGGTTTCAAGACCTTTCAAAATGCCCGCATCGTCCTCGCTGGCATTGAGCTCATGCAGAAATTGAAGAAAGGACAATACGGCGTGCCCTTCCGCTTTGGTTGGTGCTCCGGCGAGATCTGGCGACGTGTGCTCGCGGCTTAGCGAAATGCTAGCTGCAACAGAACCTGATCAGCAAAATGTCAAGCTGCTTTTCTCTGACTCCATAGATGCATCCTTCCCTGTTTTCCTTGGTCACTTCCGTTTTATAACAGCTTTGCCGCTGTAATCGGGAGTTGATACACTCTTTTACCCGTCGCATGATGGACCGCATTGGCTACGGCAGCAGCAGTACCAGTCGTTCCGATCTCGCCAACACCTTTGGCTCCGAGCGGGCTGATGTAGGGATCGTACTCATCGACAAAATAAGCTTCGATTTTCGGTATGATGCCGTTCTGCGGCAGGTAATAATCGGCGAAGCTGTTGGTGACAATGCGACCGTTCCGGGGATCAATCACGGTTTCTTCCGTTAAGGCAAACCCAATCCCGAAAGCAATGCCGCCGATTGCTTGACTGTGTGCCATCTTCGGATTCAGAATGCGTCCCGCACCATAAACGCCGAGCGCTCGCGTCACTTCCACACGTTGGCTTCGGCTGTGAACACGCACCTCAATAAAGTTCGCGCCATAAGTAAATATGTGCTTCTCGGGACCATCCGGTCCCAGCGTGCGCGTCGTTCCAGCCCGCGTAATATTGAGATCGGCTTCCGTCGTGTTCAACGGATAATAGATGCCGCTGGCTTCCAGCGAGTCCAGGCGGGCGCGGGTGAGCAGATTCGTATACGAATCCCAGGTGGCCGCTTCTTCAGCAAATTGGAGTCCCCCATGACGTGCCACAGTTTGCGCCGGGTCACGACCGAAAAGCGGTGAATTGTGATCCGCTACGGCCAGATCAGCTAGCTTGTGTAATAGTTTCCGGGCCGCATACAGAACCGCTGTCCCGACACTCACGGCACCGCGCGATCCCCCGGAAACGGGCGCCGCTGGATAATCCGTATCGCCCATTTCAAAATGGGCTTTTGACAAGGGAAGAGCCAGCGTATCGGCCAGCACTTGGGTCAGTAGCGTGAGGGAGCCTTGGCCGATTTCTTGTGTAGCCGTTTGGCCAATCGCGCCTCCATCGGCAAAGAGTTTGGCTCGCGCTTCCACCGGCGACATCATAGTGGGATAAACGGCGGAACTCATGCCCGTTCCATAGAACCAATCGCCATCTTTGTGTGATTGTGGCTCCGGGTTGCGCTGGTCCCAGCCGAAGCGCATCATGCCTTCGAGATAGCATTGCCGCAGCGCCTTTGTGGACCACGGTTTGCCGGTTTCCGGATGCACTTCAGCATAGTTGCGGAGGCGGAATTCCACCGGGTCCAGTCCGATTTTAAAAGCCAGTTCATCCATCGCTGACTCCAGAGCAAACAGGCCAATCGCCTCGCCCGGAGCGCGCATCCGGCACGGAGTTGCCACATGACAGCGATAGACGCCCTGATGTGTCTTTAGGTTCGGTAGGGCATAGAGCACTTTCGACATCTCAACCGCAGGTGGGACATCAACGTCTGTCATGGAAGTGGCGGAAACAGCATCATGATCGAGAAACGTGAGCCGGCCGGAGGCGTCCGCTCCTATCGCCAAACGCTGTGCCATCGGGGCACGGTAACCCATGCCGTGGAACATCTGCTCGCGATTGAGGAATAGCTTGACAGGAACGTTGAAATAGCGGGCAGCAGCAGCGGCAATAATAGTATGCGGCCAGGTGAAGCACTTAGCACCAAACGCGCCGCCTACGAAATGGGTAATGACCCGAATCTTCTCCAAGGGCATCTGCAGCACGCGGGAGAGTGCATTCCGCACGCCCATAATGTGCTGCGTAGCGTCGTAAACAGTGAGCGAATCGCCGTCCGGAACGGCAATAGTCGCGCCAATCTCGATGGGACTTTGATAAATCGCTGGCGTGCGATAGTGGCCGGACACGGAGTAGACCGCAGCCGCACGACCTGCTTCCAGATCGCCGCGAACGGAGTTCAGAGTGTGAGCCAGAAACTGGGGCAGTTCCTCCGACGGGATATGAGGCGCTGCCTGCGCTTGCTGGTATTGAACGCTGACTTCCGGAAATTCATGCAGCTCGCGGGGTTGCTCGTCACTGTCTAAAGAACCTTCAAAGGTGATGGCAGGCGCTTCCTCATATTCAATTTTTGATAGCGACATAGCGGCGTGCGCCGCTTCAATTGTTTCTCCCACAACGCAGGCGATGTACTGTCCCTCATACAGAATTTCGTCGCTTTGCAGGGGCAACAGGCGGGTACCGGCTGTGCCGAGCGGAAAGGTTTTGATGTCCGTTCCCAGGCGGGGAAAGTTTTGATGAGTCAGAACGCCGGCCACGCCGGGAACTCTTTCGGCTGCTGCCGTTTCAATGCATTTCACGCGCCCGTGAGCAATGCTGCTACCCACCAGTAGCGCAAACCGCAATCCAGTAATTGGAATTTCAGCGGCGTAGCGAGCTCGTCCCTGCACCTTATCGGGACCTTCCACCCGTGTCACGGGTGTTCCCAGAATAGCGGTACTCATGACTTTTCACCTGCCAGTTCAGTCAAAATACCGGCAACAGTCTCGCGCAGAAGCGGAATCTTGTAACCATTATGCGTGAACGGTTTCGCCCCCTCAATAGCGACATTAGCGGCTTTGTCTACCACAGCGGGACTCAGCGTCTGCCCGAGTAGAACAGCCTCAACGTTCGCCAGCCGCCACGGTTGATGCGCCACGCCGCCCGCTGCCAGTCGGGCATAGCAAACTTTATTGTTCTCCCAAGCGAGTACCGCCGCCACGGACACGACAGCAAACGAATAAGAGTTGTGGTCGTCCACTTTGCTGTAAGCCGACCGGGCACGGGACGGTAAGGCGGGAACGTCAACCGCCGTGATCAGTTCATCGGAAGACAATGAGGAGTCGATTTCAGGCGTAGAGCCGGGCAAGACCAGCAAGTCTGCCATCGAAACGCGGCGTATACCATGCAGGCCCTCCACTGTCACTGTTGCGTTCAAAGCAAGCAGACTGACGGCCAAATCCGATGGATGCACCGCGACACATTGTTCGCTCGCTCCGAAGAGAGCGTGTCCGGCGTTATAACCCTCGCGCGCGTCGCATCCGGAACCGGGCTGGCGCTTGTTGCACCGAAATCCCTGGTTGCGGTAATAAGAGCAGCGGGTCTTTTGCAGCAGATTGCCGCCGACCGTCGCGGCGTGATGGACCTGCGGCGTGGCACCGGAAAGCAGTGCCTGCATCAGCACAGGAAAGCGATTGACAACGGCAGCATGCCAAGCGAGTTCTCCCATCGTGGTTAAAACCCCCACATGCAGCGAACCATCCGGCTTTTCTTCGATATGGCGCTGCGCAAGCCCGGTCAGATCAATCAGCAGGGACGGATGAAGTACGTTTTGGGAAAGCAGATCAACCACGCAGCTGCCACCGGCAATAAACACGGCGCCCTCATCAGAGTTTTTCCATTGAGCGGCGGAAGCAGAGGTAGAAGGACGGACAAAGGAAAAGCTCATACTTGTACCTCCTCCGGAGTGGGAGTGATTTGCTTTTGTTGACCGGACCCCTGTTGCACTGCAAAAATGGCAGCGACAATGTTCTGATAAGCGGCGCAACGGCACAGATTGCCGCTCATCTGTTCGCGAATATCCTGCTCGGTGCGGGCGTGTCCTTCCGCTAGCAGTCCTAGGCTCGACATGATCTGTCCTGGCGTGCAGAAGCCGCATTGAAAGGCATCATGCTCCAGGAAGGCCTTCTGGATTGGATGCAGCTCCCCTTCTTGCGCAACGCCTTCGATAGTACGTAGTTCATCACCATCGTGCATAATGGCAAGGGTCAGACAGGAATGCCGACGCTGTCCATTGATCAACACGGTGCAAGCCCCGCATTGCCCATGCGCGCAGCCCACCTTGGTGCCTAGCAGATCCAGATGGTCGCGAATAGCATCTACGAGCGTAGTTTGAGTCTCGACGGAGAGCTGGCGTTCAACGCCATTGACACGCAGGTTGATCGGCACAACGCCGGGACCTAAGATTCGATCCTTGGGTAAGTTGTTTTGCATGGTTATAGCTGCTGTTTACCCTCATAAAAGTGATCAAGCCGCAGGCCTACAACATCCCAGGCCACTACGTTCCACCAAGCCTTTAAATAATCCGCTCGTCGGTTCTGGTATTTCAGATAGTAGGAGTGTTCCCACACATCGCAGGCCAGTAAGCCCGGACGCCCGTGCAGCAACACGCTGTCCTGGTTTGGCAAGCTCAGAATTTCGAGAGCGCGTGTTTGCGGATTAATGACAAGAAAAACCCAGCCGGAACCGAAGAGCTTAACGGCAGCATCTGTGAACTTTTCCTGAAAATTTTCAAAACTGCCGAAATCTTTATTGATTCCTTCGACAAGCCTTTCGGCGAGCTTTGTTCCGCTTGGCGGCCCTATGACTTTCCAGAAGAACTGATGATTGGCATGGCCGCCGCCCTGATTGCGTACCGTGGCACGAAGTTCCTCAGGCACTTGTTCTAATTGACGCAGCAGGTCCTCAATAATTAGACCGTGCAGTGGCGGGTATGGCGCAATGGCCTGATTTAAGTTGTCGATGTAAGCCTGGTGATGTTTGTCGTGGTGCAGGCGCATTGTCTCAGCGTCGATAAATGGTTCAAGAGCGACATAATCATATTTCAGTGGTGGCAGCGTGTAGCCTGTAAAGGCCGGGGCGTTTGAAGTTTGGGCGATGGTGCTCATAAACAGTGAGGCTCCTTTCTACTTGGCTACAGCTAACTGTGACTGATGCGCCAATTGTGCAGCAATGAATCCGAAATTAGGCAGACGCTCGCCGTATAATTTTCCGAGTGGGGCGCCGTACTTGCTGGACCAATCAGCCAAGACTTCGGCGATGACCATATTTGTGTTGGCAATTTTGACGCCTGCTTGGTTCATACGAAACATCGCCGCGTAGACGGCATGCTGGTTGACAGTACCCGAAGCGTCCATCACAGCGTAGACGTCATAACCATCGCGCATTGCGCCAAGCGCCGGGAATGTTAAGCATACGTCCGCCGTCACTCCTGCCATAATTAACTTCTGGCGTCCGGTCTGCTTTACCGCATCCACAAATTTCGGGTCATCCCAGGCGTTGATGATGAACCGGTTGATAATGGGCGCTTGTGGAACTGCAGCAACTAACTCCGGAAAGAGTGGCCCGTTTGCGCCGTCCGGATTGCTGGTTGTGAGAACCGTCGGCAGCCCGAAAATTTGGGCAGCCCCGGCCAGCCATAAAGCTTGGTTCTTCAAGTGCAACGCATCAATATCGGTGATTCCGAAATTCATGGTGCCGACTTGGTGATCAATCAGGAGCAGAGCGGCGTTATCGGCAGTTAACTTTTCAAAAACATGATCGTTTGCCGTCATGATCACAGTCTGCCCATTGACGATGACAAATGCTATACCTCATCGGGAGCGATTCGAGTATAGCTTTCGAGTTATCTCTGACTATCCTTTTGGATAGGTGTCCTGGCTCGACCTAACGTCAGTCGTTTTGAATTTGTGATGGTAAAGCGCAGAGCGTTAACAGATCTACGTAATTAGCGGTTTCGGATCAGGCCTCGCGCTAAGCCGACCTTCATTGCTTCGATTCGATTCGCCACGCCGAGTTTTTCAAACAGCGTTTTGACATGCAGCTTGACGGTACTCTCCGCAATGTGTAGATGGATCCCTATCTGCTTGTTAGCCATGCCGTTGCCGATCAGGCGTAGCACCTCCAGTTCGCGAGTTGTCAGTTGCACATGAGTCATCGTAGCGGCGATTTTTGCCGCAACCGAAGGCAAAATAGCGTGCTTGCCCGCAAACACATCTCGAATACACTGCACCAAATCTAGTGGTTTGACATCTTTTAACAAATAGGATTTGGCACCCGCCCGCAATCCCTGTTCGATATCTTCATCTGTGTCATAGGTTGTGAAGATGATCAGCCGCGCATCCTTCATGCGCGCCCGGATAGCCCGGATCACGGATACCCCGTCCAGCTTCGGCATTTGCAAGTCAATCAAACCTATATCGGGGTGTGTTTCACAAAACCGGTCTACAGCGGTCTGTCCATCTTCAGCCTCAGCAACCACTCGCAGATCCGGTTGGGCATTTAGAATACAGACAACCCCACTACGCACGACCGGGTGGTCATCGGCTACTAAAACTCGAATAACTTGCTCTGCCACTGAAGAAGTTTCTTTTTCTATACTAGGCGAGAACGCTTGTTCACACACCTAGCCACAAGAGTCGTTTACACCTATCCTTTTGGACGGAACTTCCGGCTACTTGATCCATTGACGCCCCTAGACAATTGGCAGACTTCGCTTTGGTTCTGCGTTAATCAGACCATGTCGGGTTGCCACTACAGTAAATAAGAGTTGTTGGCATGGTATGGCGAAACGGCAGTGAACATTGGACAATAAAGAGGAATGATCTCACCGGACGGCCATGGCGGCTTGCCTTACTCCATGTCGGATACGGAGTCAGACACTGGTCTTCCTGCTACGGCCTTGCCTACAGAGTGGCGAGCGGCGGAACTAGCAAAAATGAATCAAAGTTTGCGAGAAAGCGTACAAGCGGTAGCGGCGTCCGCCGACTTTGATCAGAGTCTGGCCGAGGTGGTGTTGCGCTTGGGGGCGCTGGTGGGCGCGCAGCTAGGCACCTTGTTTGCCTACGACGAAGCCAGCAATACCTTGTGCAGTGAGTTCTGGTTTGCTGAGGGAGTCTTGCACCGGGAGCCGGACCCGCACGCCCCGCCCTGTATGCGCGCCCCCTTTGATGCTGATGTCACCCCGGCCTTTCGCTACTACGTCGCGCAGCACCAGGTCATGTACGTCAACTTAGACGAAATCGATGAAACCGCTGATGGGCGGGCCTGGCCCGGCGTTCTCGACTGGCATCGGGCGCACGGGCGGCAGGCGGCTTGTGCCATTCCCATCTTAGCCGGGCAGCGGCCGCTGGGCATGATCGGGCTCGCCTGGAGCGAGAAGCGGACGTTCAGTCCGGAGCAGCTCGAGATGCTGATGGCGTTGAGCAATCATGCCGCTCTCGTCATGCAGTTGCGCCACATGGAACGCACGGCGCGAATCGCACATGCTGCCGTGGTTGCCCATGAAAGCGAGAAAGCAGCTGAACAACGGTCTACCCAGTTGGCAAAAGTCAATGAAGGGTTGCGGGCCCTGTCCAAATCTCTCGTGTCTAGTCCTGCTACTGAGATCTTTCTCGAACAGGTACTCCGGGAAGCCATGCGTCAGACGAGTGCGCAAGAAGGCATTATCATGACGTACCGCGACGGCCATCTCTTGACAGCCCAATTCAGAATGGAGGGGACCCAAGCTGAGCCGCCTGCTTCTTTGCGCCAGGGAACACCCGCGCACATCACCCCAGCCTGGGAGATGATGTTGCAGGTGAAAGGGCCAGTTGTTTTTGATGTCGAGCTGGATAGCAAAATGTTTTGGCCGCAAGCGCAGGAATTTCACCGTTCCCGTGGCAATCGTGTGGTGATTGGTGTTCCGCTTCTGCTTGGTGACGAACCATTAGGGTATTTAGGGCTAGCTGTGCCATCTTTCCCGGTGACCAAGGAAGTTCTTGAACTGGTGCGAGCGCTCGCGGATCACGCGTCATTAGCGCTTCAAATCGCGAAGCTGACCGAAGCTGAGAAAGAAAACACGTTGATTACAGAACGGGAAAGAACTGCACAGGAGCGCGCAGCGGAGTTAGCCAAAACCAACGAAGCTCTCAAACAGACCCTGGATGTCATGGCATTTGAGCCGGACCTCAACCAGGTGCTCGGTCATGTTTTAGCGTCCATTACAGAACAACTTGGCTCTCCTTCTTCGGCGCTTTGGCTCTGGGAACGGGAATTCAACCGATTCCGCCACTTCCTCGTTTTCCACGAAGGGCGGGTGATGGAGTTTACGGAAGAAAACCGAAAACTGCTTCGGGGTATATGGGGTCAAGGCCGTGATCTGCACTTCAAAGATCACATCCGGGAGCGTAAACCTGTCCTGCATCAAGTGGCCGATTTACAAAGACCTGAAGAACACGCTTTTTTCCAAAGGCTCGGCATCCAAAGTCTGCTGGGGATTCCTTTATTACTCGGCTCGGAAATTGTTGGCAGCATTACAATTCGGTTTCATAGAACACAAACACTTCAGCCCCAAGATCTGGAATTAGCCCAAGCCTTAGCTCATCAGGCCACTATGGCAGTTCAGCTGACCCATTTGGCTAAACGCGCGGGCGAAGCTGCTTTGAGCGAAGAACGGACACGCTTCGCCCGCGAGATCCACGACACCTTAGCGCAAGGCTTTACTGGCATTCTGATGCAGTTGGGGGCGATCAGCCAAGTCAAAGGCAATAAGCGAAGTGACATTCAGCCGCAACTGAAGGCCATAACTTCTCTTGCTCAATCGAGTTTAGCCGAAGCGCGGCGCTCGGTGCGTGCTTTCCGGCCTACCTCTGCTATCTCAGATTCTCGCTTGGATTGTGCTGTCGAGCGATTTATCGAGAGAGTTCGCCTGCAAACCAAAGCGTCTGTCACTCTCACCATGGAGGGTATGCCGCCCAGACTGCCACAGCGAGCAGAGAGCGAGTTGAGCGGAATCGTACAAGAGGCGCTCACTAACGCTGTTAAGCACGCGAGGGCAAAGCACATTTCCGTTTCCCTCTATTTCGAGACTGCTCCAGACATTTCGATCTCTATCGAAGACGATGGTATTGGTTTTGATGTAGCGGCGCAGACTGGCAGGGACTGCTTTGGCCTGCTGGGGATGCAGGAGCGGGCCGCTTCTATTGGAGCCTCTCTCACCGTCATCAGTGAGAAAGCACGCGGCACCGAAATTATCGTGCAGTATAAACCGAGCGCTGAAACAGTCTAGAATCCCTGTCCAATCGGACAGGTCTCAGCTATCCCGAAGGCTAGGAGAATTTCATCCAACCGAAGAATAGCTGCTGATCGTAATTTAGTTCAAACTCGGGACGAGGATAAACCCGTGTTGAACCATGAAACTAATCGCAACAACTCTTATCTTGCCCGTTTAACTGCTGATAACTGTGCCATGCTGCTGATCGATCACCAGACTGGCACCATGCTTGGCGTGCAGGATATTCGGCTTGATCAATTCCGCAGCAATGTGTTGGCTTTAGCTCAAACTGCAAAGGTCCACAATCTCCCTACAGTGGTGACGGCCAGTTTCGCCCAAGGTCCGAACGGGCCATTGATGCCGGAAATTCTCGAACTCTTTCCTGAGGTGAAGGTTGTGTATCGGCCCGGTCCGATCAGTGCTTGGGATGATCCAGACTTTGTGAAAGCCGTAGAAGCGACCGGGCGCCAGAAGCTGATTATGGCGGGAGTGACGACCGACGTATGCCTGATGTTTCCAGTTTTGCAAGCCTTGGCCGCTGGTTATGAGGTGTACGCCGTTTATGATGCCTCCGGTTGTTGGGACGCTATGAGCGAAACGATGGCCTGCCAGCGCATGAGCCAAGCCGGAGCCATTGTTGTCAATTGGGCAGCTATTGCGGCGGACCTGCAAGCCGACTGGCGGCGTCCAACGGCAACAGGAACGCTCGACGTATTCGCGCATCATCTGCCCTTTTACAGCCTGCTCTCCAATAATCAAAAGGCGGACAAGGAAGGTATACCGGGACTCACAACCGCTGTTGCAAGCGCACACTAATGACACCCCATCCTCTACTACAAAGCAACTGGGACGCACCTGCGTACTGGCAGGTAGATATCCTGTGGCTCATTCTGGCTACAGGAGAAACGACTGGTGGCCAGTATTCGTTGATGGAGGAACTCTGTCCCAAAGACTCGGGGCCGCCTCCGCACACGCATACTCAGTTAGAAACTTTCTACATACTCGATGGAGAGATCACGTTTCTAGTAAACGGAACAACAATCAAAGGCACGGCGGGCTCCTATGTGGCCGTGCCTCCCGGCGCCGTTCATAGCTTCCGGATTGATTCAGATACGGCGCGGATTCTGAACTCCTATGTGCCAGCAGGGTTCGAGCGCACCATTATGGAACTCGGCGAACCGGCACTAGCACGTACTCTGCCTCCTAAAGGCCGCCCTTTGAGAGCCGATATCGACCTTGTGAAACAGCTTATGGCAGAGGTGGGCATGCAGCCTGTCGATCAACCAGACACACTGCGAAGCGTACACGATCCGCGCATGGATTTGCAGGAGTAATTTCATGAGGAGTGTGTGGCTAGCGAAAGATTTCTTCAAGCTGATGCTGGTTTTCGGACTGGGTTGCCCTTGGATGGTAGCGCAAAATCCCTGTGCGTCTCCTCTGCCTGACTGGCTGCTGCCGAGCGAAGAAAATTATCAGCATCTGCACGAAGCTTCTAGTCGCCGAGATCTTTATGATCGACTGCATTACATTCCTTTAGGCAACGAAAGCTCAAACCGTTATCTTTCCATCGGTGGCCAGCAGCGGGAATGGTATGAATCTTTCAGCACGCCTCCTCTCGGTAATGGTCCCGCTGATCCAGACGGTTACCTGTTACAGCGTTATATGCTTCACCTGGACCTGCATTTAAATAACCGAGTGCGTTTTTTTGTGGATTTCAAAGGTGACCTTGAAAATGGCCGTGTCGGAGGGCCGCGCCCGGATGTCGATGAAGATCGGGGCGATCTGCATCAAGCTTTCGTTGAGATTACACTGTCCCGCAAGGTGAACAGAAACTGGATTCTACGCGTGGGCCGTCAGGAGATGGTTTACGGCTCCGGCCGTCTCGTTGATATGCGTGAAGGACCCAACGTGCGGCTTTCCTTTGATGGCGCGAAGCTTACCTACTGTTCCACTGGCTGGCGGGTTGACGCCTTCGCAGCGCGGCCTGTCCTAAACCGGCTTAGCGCATTTGATGACGTGCCCTCGCATCGAACTAACTTTGCCGGAATCTACAGCACGCACCCCCTGCGCGCCTTGTTCAAGAGCAACGTAGATCTTTACTATTTTGCTTTTGACCAGAAGAATTCACTCTATGTGCGGGGTGCAGCCCATGAGCAGCGCCACACTGCCGGAGCGCGTTTCTGGCGCACCAGCGAAGGTTGGGATTACGACTGGGAATTTATTGACCAGTTTGGGCGTTTCGGATCGAAGGGCATCAAAGCTTGGGGTGTTTCCACCAACACCGGTTATAACTTCAATAAAATGTTCTGGCAACCACGCGTGGGCTTAAAGACGGGTATTGCTAGTGGCGACTCCGGTGTCACTGGGCAAGATCTGGGCACCCTCAACCCGCTATTTGCCTCCCTGCACTACTTCGGCGAGGAAGGCTTAGCAGGTCCCTCTAATTTCTATGATCTTCGCCCTGAGGTGGACTTTCACCCGCGCAAGAACTTGCACATCCTCCTCAACTCAGATTGGTTCTGGCGGCATCGCTTGAATGACGGAATTTATCTGCCTGGACCCGTTCTGTTAGTTCTGCCAAACGGCTCCCGCGCTCGTTACATCGGCAATCAGGATGCCGTGGAAATCGGCTGGAGCCCATCACATCATTGGACTACAGCGGTGTACTGGTCCCACTTCTTCAATGGACAGTTTCTCAATGAGGCCACACGAGCTCAAAATCTTAACTACGTAGCTGGTTGGATTACTTTCCATTTCTAACTGAAGAATTAGAGTTGGTTTTACTACATAGTCGATCACTACTTGAAGTAGCGTTACCGCTGTAACCCAGGGCCATACTCGTGATGGTTTGCCTTTCCTAAAAGGCATCGTGAGCTTCGACGAGAGGGTTGTATCACTTCTCTTTCCATAAGGAAAATCCGCCGGCGGGTGCATACACCAATACCACTCTGGAAGAAGGCTTTCGAGTTCGGTATTTACTGACCTGGACATTGCAGGGATACGCTAATAAAAGAGTGCATGCGCAATCGTCCATACGAATTAAGGGTTTTGCTCCGGCTTGCCTGTGTGCTGCCGATTCTTTTTTTAACAACCTCGCTGCTCGCTCTTCAGCCAAATCAGGCCTTGACACAATACGGGCTTACCTCTTGGCTGAGTGGTGCAAATTTGGCTGCGCTTTCTATCACTAATATCCTTCAAACCCATGATGGTTACTTGTGGATGGCAACCAATAATGGTTTGCTTCGATTCGATGGCGTAAAGTTCACTCCGTTTACGACTGCGAATACTTCGCTTCGCAGCAACTTTGTAAGCAGCCTCTGGGAAGACGGCTCCGGTACGCTCTGGATCGGTCAGGAAGACGGCGGTCTGTGCCGCCTCCGTTCAGGCTCCATTTCTTGCTTGGGAAAACAGGACGGAGTACCAGATCTCAAAGTCTATAGCATCGTGGGTGACGGTGCAGGTGGCTTCTGGTTCGCTGCTTCACCATCTGGATTAGGGCACTTCCATGATGGCCGCTTCAGTTTATTAACGACCAATGACGGATTGCCTAACCCGAATGTGACACAACTCTTGTTGGCCCGGGATGGCGCCCTATGGGCTGGCACTTACGATGGTGGTGCGTTTGTTTACCGTAAGGGACAGTTCCGCGTTATTACGAAGCCTGTTTTACCGAGCAACCTAGTGTGGGATTTAGCGCAGGATCGTAGCGGGGCGATCTGGCTTGGAACTTTCTCCGGGCTGTGCCGTCTCCAATCCGAAGACGATACGCATCCGGCTATTTATCGTCATGGGCAAGGTTTACCTTCCGATGACGTGGGCCGTGTATTCGTGGATCATAACGGAGGTATTTGGGCCTCCAGTGAGGGCGGTGGCCTGAGCCGGCTGGAAGCCGGTCGATTTTCAACCCTCGATAGCCACGCAGGGCTGTCCGACAATTCAGTTCGCGCCATCACAGAAGATCGTGAGGGCAATTTGTGGGTCGGAACGAAAAGCGGGCTGACTCAACTGCATGACCAGAACTTTTCCACTTTCGGCGAGCGAGAGGGCTTAGCGGAAGATTATCATCGAGTTGTTCTTCTACGACGCGACGGCAGTTTGTGGGCTGGAACTTATAAGAAGGGAGTTGATGTAGTAGCAACCGGTGCGGCTCCTGTTCTTTCGGTCAGACACATTCCCCTCCCGTGCTCTCCGCTTGCTGCCTATGAAGACTCAGCACAAGATTTATGGCTGGGCTGTGCCGGAGGTCAAATCGAACAACTTCGTGGCACTCATGTTGTCGAGCAGTTTTCTCTTCAAGGAAACAGCCGTTTTGTGGAAGTGAATGCCCTCAGCGAGTTAACGCCAGGACGTCTCGTAGCGGCTACATTTGGTCTTGGGTTGGCTGAGCTGCGTCAAGGCCGCTGGATGGGCCATGCCTTTAAGCCAGAAGCGCAGCATATTACCTCTCTGTTGAAGGGAGATGATGGCCTTTGGGTCGCTTCGCTCGATGCGGGCCTATTCTTCGTGAAGACAAACGGCTCCGTGGTGGACTTCTCCCGACAATTAGCCGGCAGAATTCCTTCTCGTTTGAGCCGTGACCGAGACGGATCGGTGTGGGCAGTCACGAATCAAGGCTTGGCGCACATTGCAAGTAATATGGTGCGTATTCCGTTGCTGGCCGGAACAGCCTTAGAAGGTTGTACCCTATATAGCCTGCTGGACGACGGTCGCCAGGCATATTGGGTCACCTCCAGCCGAGGGGTATTCCGGCTTCCGAGAGAGTACCTCCAGGACATGCTAGAAGGACGAAAACCCACTTCCCGCTCTGTCCTATACGGTTTTGCCGAGGGTGTCACAGCCGTCGATAACGTTGGCTACGCACAACCAACAACGGCTCTTACGCCCGATGGCCGGCTTTGGTTTGCGACGCATAAAGGCTTGTTAAGCATTGATTCAGCACATTTGAAAAAGAATGAGCTGCCTCCGCCCGTGCAGGTCGAGCAAGTTATAGCTGACGACAAACCAATCGAAAGGGGCCAAGATTTCTCCTGGCGCATTCCGCCCGGTCGTCATCGTATTGAGATTCAGTACACAGCTCTAAGCCTGACAGTGCCGACGGAAGTTCGATTTCGTTATCGACTTGAAAATTTGGATACAGGTTTCATCGAAGGGCGCGAAAGCCGTTCCGCCTTCTACACCGATCTGCCACCCGGTCATTACCGCTTTCGCGTGACAGCCTGCAATAACGACGGTGTTTGGAACACACAGGGTAAGGAGATCTCGCTCACGCAAGAACCACATTATTATCAGGCTCTATGGTTTCGAGTATTTAGCGTACTTACCATTGCAGGATTTGGGTTTGTGCTTTATCAGAAACGAATCCAACAAGTCCGACAGGAAGGACGTCGCATTCAAGCTGCTGTCAATAGCATCCGGCAACAGGCGGCGGAAGAGCGCGCGGCGGAGTTGGGCAAATCAGTTACTGCGTTGCAATCTTCCGTTGACGCCTTATCATCGGTGGGAACCGGACCTGACTTTATTCCTACCGTGCTACGCATCCTTACAACGGCATTTGCGGCGGACTCGGCGGCTTACTTTGAGCATTACGCTGATGGGCAGATTCGGCTTCGTTTTTGGTTATCCCAAGGACGGGTGTTCGGGCCGCAAGAGTTGCATTCGGATGGTAGCGAACTGATGAACCTGGTAGAGCACTTCGCTCAAGGCTGTTACTTGCCCCACGATTATTTAGGAGGACCTTGTCGCGAACAAACGAGCGTTAGTGTCATCGATCATGTCCAGGGAACCTGCTTGCCAGCCTTCGACCAGCTGGCGATAGCCCATCAGCTTGGATATGAACTGAAGATTCCCTTAGTCGTTGGGGGGCAAGCAGATGGAGCTGTAGTCGCCTATCGAAATGCATCCTTCACACCTGGGGAAATCACACTAGGCGAAACGCTTGGGAAGCAGTTGTCTTTGGGCGTGCAGTTAAATCTTTCCGCGTCTGCGTCTCTTGAAGCGATCATGGCACGGGAACGCGAAGCGGCCGCGCAAGAGCGCGCTGTTGAACTGAACAACATGAATCAAAGTTTGCGAGAAAGCGTACAAGCCGTAGCGGCGTCCGCCGACTTTGATCAGAGCCTGGCGGAGGTGGTCTTGCGCATTGGCGCTCTTGCCGGTGCTCGCATCGGCGCTCTGTTTGCTTATCAGGAATCCAACAACACGCTCTGCAGCGAGTTCTGGTTCGAGGGAGGAGTCTTGCACCGGGAGCCGGACCCGCACGCTCCTCCCTGCATGCATGAACCCTTTGACGCCGATGTGACCCCGGCTTTCCGTTACTACATCGCGCAGCAGCAGATCATGTACGTGAATTTAGATGAAGACAACGAGGGTTTACGCGCAGCGGCTTGGCCAGGAGTATTGGATTGGCATCAGGCAAACGGGCGGCAAGCGGCGTGCGCTATTCCTGTCCTGGCTGGGAATCGTCCGTTGGGCATCATTGGGTTGGCCTGGACCGAGAAGATGACGTTCAGCCCGGAACAATTGGAAATGTTGATGGCGCTGAGCAATCATGCCGCCCTCGTCATGCAGTTGCGGAACATGGAACAGAGTGCGCGCGCGGCCACTATCACTCACGAACAGGAGCGGGCCGCCGAAGAGCGTGCGGCGGAGTTAGTGCAGGTAAATGCCAACTTGCGCGAGAACCTTATGCGGCTCTCAGACGTTAGCTCAATCGGAACCACTATGGAGCGCTTGCTCGAATCCGCGACGGCACAATTACGAGCACAGAGCGCCTGTCTCTTCCTGTACGAAAAAGATACGGATACGTTACGCCGTAGCTATTTGTATGATCCGCTGGCATCGCATGAGGTGGAACCGCTCCGTTCTCATTACGCAGAAACTGAGGAAGTCGTCACCTCGGATCGTTCTACGCTTTGGACTCTCCTATCTTCTTCCCGAGTTCCGCTCATTTTAGACATTCGTTCGCCGGTGGACGCGAATCTCCTTTGGCCTAGCGTCGTTCGTTGGCACGAGGCGAGTCAGCAGCCAATCGTTGTCAGTGCTTTACTTTCCCTCGGAGGACAAACACTTGGTCTTCTGGGTATCAACTTCGGACCGGATCGCAAGCGGGAAAGCTTCACCACAGATGAGTTGCAACTGATCGAGTCAAT